>QANY01005609.1:109151-410673 GCA_003255025.1 Datisca glomerata | reverse complement strand
ATATTTGCATAATCTTGTATAGAGGTTTTACTCTCTATTTTATGCATTGTTATGTGTGAGAAAATTATCCTAGGGGATCTTTGCATCAAATGTACACTTTCAACCCATTAAAATGGTTGATTCACATTTGGTTGATTTTTCCACCCCTCAAAAGCTTTATCATCATCCTCATTAATTAAGTTGATGACAAAGACATCTCAATATCCAACTTGTAAAGAAATCATCAAAGCATGAAATTAAAATGTTAAGATTTAAATGAGGAGAAATGATAAAGAATGAACAATCCACTTATGTATAAAAATTATACAAAAGACATCAACTACATTCATATGAAAAAGAGAGATGAACAAAATATATTATGAGCAAATGTACCAAACAATTAAGCTACCTTGAGAAAAAGAATGGAAGAAGATGAAGATAATAGAAGTGTAGAACCTCTTCTTCTCTCTAAAATCACCTCTCTTTCTCACTCCAACCCCTCTCTTTCTCACTCTAAAAAATGACTTCCTTTTTTTACTCCCAAAATACCTCTCCTTAAGTGAAGACTTCATTCCTATTTTTAGGCAAAATTAGGGTTTGCCTTTTTTACTTTTAGTCTTCAATTTTTATTTTTTAGTCCTTTTTTTCAATTTTTACTTTTTAGTCTTTGGACCACTTTTCTTATTTTAGTATTGGATTAGTTTTCAAATTATACAAATAGTCTTGAATTATTATATGAGCCAAAATATAAAGCATGTATATTTCATGTATTAGGCCGGATAAAATACGGTATCTACAATTTATCGTGCTCCGATAAAGGTCAACTTCCTATTTTATGAGAAGCAAATATGCCTCTATCTAGTTGATTTATTTAGGGTTCTTCAAGAAGCCCCATTGTGAATATGACTTTCTATAATTTAATGTTCTAATAGCAAAATCTATAGCTGAGTGAGAGATCTATTCGTTGTTGTTCTTAGTTATCTTAATCAGGCTGCAAAAGTTCAGTTTTACATTGAAGTTCATGTAATTTCTATCCTTGCTTGTGTACTATTTTTGTATGTCCTCCTTGCATTTACCTAGAGTTTTAACTAATATATCATGATGACTGATTTGTTAATTTCTCTACTATGTTATGATCTCAACACATGTTTGATGATTTACTATGAGTCATATATATGTAAGCGTAAGGTATAGTTCCGTTGTTGTCTCTTGATCCTTACTAGAGAGCTCAAGCTTGCTTTTAGGCTGACTTTGTTGACAAGAAGGTATATCTCTTTTTTTATTCTCTCACTTCTTTCATTTATATTTTACGTTTCAATTTTATATTGATTTCTTTGCTTCTAGCATTATTGTGTTGTTTAACTTCTTTAAGTTTGTTGCTATGGGTAAACTTGATTCAAGTACTTATCTTTGATCAACTATATTTTGTCACCTTCCTTTGGCTACCAAAAGATGGATTATGTGTATTTTAGTTTACTACTTGGATATCTCAAAATAGTCAACACTTTTATTTCTGATTATGATAGTCACTATCATTTCTCAGATAAAGAAACATATAATTGGGTGGAATGGTATATCATTTGATAGGCACTATATCAGGACACTAAATTTAGATAGAATGATTTTAAAGCACATGAATAGACAGAAGAACATTTACCATTATATGTCAACCTCTTAAGACAAATGGTCAACTAAGGGGAACTAGGAATATGGATGTAGAAGAAATGGTTGCTATCTTCTTATATATAATTACGCATGACGTGAAGAATAGAATCGTTAAATGAAATTTTGCACGTTCTGGTGAAACAGTGAGTAGACATTTTACAAAAGTTTTAAACTTAGTGTTACGTCTACATTATGTGTTATTGAAAAAACCAATGTCAATCCTTGAAAGCTCTATATTTAGAAGATGGAAGTGGTTCAAGGTATCAAATATGCACTTCAAATTTGATTCCTGCTTATATACCAAACTGTAAGGTTTGTAGAATTTGGAATTTTATTAATCCAGAACTGTTTAGGGTTTAGATGGAACCTACATTAAGGTCAATGTACGTGCCGTTGATAGACCTCATATCATATAACAAAGAATGAAATTGAAACTAATGTCTTAGGAGTTTGCGCTCATGATATATAATTTATTTATGTCTTACCTAGATGGGAGGGTTTAGCAGCAAAATCTATAGTTCTTCGTGAGGCTTTATCTAGAACAAATGAATTTAATGTACCCCAAGGTAATTGTTAACATTAGCAAGAGATTGACCCATTTTGTTTTCTTAATTATATATGACCCTAATACGTTGTCCCGATAATATGATACTACTACTTATATGATGCTGTATATACCAATGGTGAAGGCCTCTGGGCATGATATGGAGGGTAATGATAACATTTGAATGATTGGAGGGAGGGACATCAAACAACTACTCCTGAAGAATTCTTCAACATGTGGCGTTCCTCGACAAGAAATGTTGTTGAAAGGACTTTTGGGGTTTTAAAGGGTCATTGGGCAATAATTAGAGAAAAATCTTATTACCCCGTTACAATTCAATTTTGGACCATTATAGCATGTTGCCTTTTTTATAATTTGATTTACATGAAATGTCTACGAATCCTTTCGAGTTGCAAAATGATTATGTTGATGAACAATTTGTTGTGAGCTAACATATACCCTACGTGGAACTGTCAAATAGTTAGACTACTTGGAGGGAGAACTTGGTAAATGAGATGTTTGAAGAATTGGCCAATAAAAGGAATTGATTTTTCAATAGAAATTAAGTCATTAGGTTGTTTGTTTTTGTTTGAATTCACTTATGTTGTTCTTCATGTGTTGGACTTGTAAGATTTTTATTTGAAAATTGTTATTTTTGGTAATATTAAAATGGGAAGTTCTTCATTATGATGTGTATATTTGAGTATTTATGTTCATTTTATACGATTGAATTGTAAATGAATTTTTAAACTATTTGCGCTAGACAACTCTGTGTGTAGGAATGGATCAAAATGAGCAAGAAAAAGTTACTGGGAAGAAGGAACATCAATGGACCCAATATGAGGTTACGAAACTAGTGGAGTGCTTCGTGAAGTTAGTAGAAGTTGGGACTTGGCGAGCTGATAATGGTACGTTCAAAGATAGTTTCATGCAAAAACTTGAGAAGTGGACGGAAGAAAGAATAACTGGGTGTGGCCTTCAAGGCCAACCATATATTCAATATACTGTTATAGTAGAGATGCTAGGACCAAACTATAGCGGTTTTTGATGGGGTGACGCTGCAAAGTGTGTGTTCGATGCTAAAGATGTATTTGATCATTGGGTTAAGATATGACTTCTTTATTTATTTTATGAACCATTCAAAATGTGATAATATTAATACTTTTGACTGATTCCTTCTGTGTGGTGTAATTGGCATAAGAGGAATGTTAGTGTTTTTAATGATATTATTCTCCTTCTGAATCTGTTTTGTTTTCCTTTCTTATTTTTTTCCTAAGACTTCCAAAAAATTGACTTAATCATCTTTTAGAAATTGAGCTAGTCTATTCTTGGGGGGGGGGGGGATACTTTAAGCATGGATCCATTGGGAGAAAGTAATAATAACTCTTTCTGGTATGTTGAGAGTTTTGCTATTTATTTTCACATGTGAAAACATTAGTTTGAAAATTGTTATGTTCTTTAAATAACTGTGGGTTATTATGGTGTTTTATGAATGCATATATGCGTGACAAATTCAACATTGCTTGACGAAAATTGCAGAGCCATCCAAATGCAAAAGGCATGCTTCAAGCCTTTTCGGCATTTTGATGATTTGGTGATGGTGTTTGGAAAAGATCGAGCTTCTAGGCTTAGTGCTGAAGGTCCTGTAGATATGGTTGGTACTATAAAAAATGAGTCTTATTTTAATTTAATCGACAATGACTTTTAGGTACCAGACCCTCCAACGGGTTTTACAGAAGCAGATGTTACCAGCTCTACTTGTCAAGCTCCAACTTTTCCTTCAACATCTGCTTCTCAAATTCCTTCAACCTCTGTACCAACAAAAAAATATAACACTACAACAAACTTGTGCTTCTATAGCACACTAGGATTGCATTTTTTGTCAAAATGCTAAGGAAATTATAGGACAGAGGCGCGAGTTTAACATTCACCTGGGTGGGGGATCAAAATTTATCCAGCCCGCTTAAAAATTGCTCACAAAACAATACTCTCTTTCAACCTCTCTCTCTCAGCTTCGACCTTTTTTTCTTAGCTTAACCATCTTTCCCTCAGCTTCAACCTCTCTTTCTCTCAATGATCCTAGGGCTCATCGAATGTCACTCTCTCTTTGAAGCGCATCTGGTCTCTCTGCAACAAGCGCATCTATTCTCATCTCCCCATGACGAAGCTCACAAAGCGTGTGAAATGAAGATTTCCTTGCCAGGTGAAGCGTTCCTCACAAGAAGAACGTCTTTCTAAGATACTTCTTGCATGCTTTTCTATTTCAAGTGTTTGTCTTAGATTTGTCCATGGCTCTCTATTTTTGTTCTGAGATGTATTCATTATGGACCACTCACCTTTCCACTGGAATTTTCTATGAAATTGATGGAATATATGGAATTGAAGAGGAAAGCGAAGTTAAAAGTGGAAGTAAAGGGGAAAAAAAGAAGTTGCGGTAATGGAGGAGGGCAAGAGGAAGGAGTAGAAGGTGTACCATCTGCCTGGTCAGAAGCGAGATCTCACAGTGAAAGATTTTCTCTTTTGTGCATAGAGGTATAGCCCTGTTAATAACAGCTCAGACTTCAGATCATCAATGCTGACCAAAAATGCTACTCTAGTTAATTTTGACTCCCTGCCTTAAAATCTTGGTAATGCATAAAAAATAAAAGATATGCACTATGAACAGCAGTAAACTAGTCTTATGTGTGTTTTTCGGTTTTGTATTGTCCAATGACTAAGAGAGAGGAAAATATGCATTACCATTCTATTTCTAATTGTGATATCATTCTATATTTATCTTACTGTTAGATTAGATGGACTTTGACGCTTATTCCACACTATTTTATATCATTGGATAAATTATAAAAGTGAGTCTTACTAAACTTCCTTTATGCACTGCATAGATATATGTTAATAGGAGTTTTAGTAATTTTCTTGTTCTTTGAGTTAACTAAAGAGTGGTGATAGTACGTCTTACGTTAAAAGAATTCTAAAACTCCACACAATGCTTTTTGTTCAAAAAGAATATTTTGATTTCTACACTATTGGGACTTTGGTGTATTAGTGCACATCGTACAAAAACCAATTTTGGAGCATCATCATTTTCTGAAACTTGGTTTTCCAAAGAAGATCGATTTTGCTGACCATTTCATTAATCTGTTTGGGGTTATGAAGTTTTTTATTTACCAAGAATGTATTATATTTTTTAATTTTTCATTCGTTCACAAGCGATGCAAGTCTCTACAAGTCCTAATTGACTAGCTTCAATAGTTTAATTGCGTTAACAATTTACATTCCCGCAGGGATACATATTTTAGGCCACTTTTATGAGATTGCTACCTGTGTGACTGATATCTAGATGTTGGGGTAAATTGTCAAATGTGGTGAGTAAAGTAAAGTTCATCAGTTGATTTCTTCCAGTAACATTGTATTAAGTTTATCGATATTGATGTTCTTCTCTTCTATGTCCTAGCTGTGTACATATATCTTTTCCTTGCTTATCTTGTGCATCTGTTATAATTTATTCTGCTTTTATTGATGGTAGTACTTAAAGGAACTATATTTGAAGTTTAGATAATTCATTGCCTTCTTGAAACTTCATAAGGATGTTTGAGTTTCAAAAACTTAAGGCATTTGTATATTATATCACAAAGAGAATGATTTCCTTTGTCCTCGGTATTAAAGTAGTACTAACTCTAGTCTTGTGAAGGAGGTGAGTGTAAATGTCTGTGTTCTCATCATTTTTTAATCAGTTGAAAGTTCTTTATTTGCTACAAATGTATACAAAAATCATGACCATAAATCATGATTTCTGGTATTGAAGATGCATCTTGTAGTTGTATTACTATCTATCTATATGATGAATTTGATATTTTATTGACTAATTACTACATTTGGAGCTTGTCAGCGAATAACATCCTTTCTTTTGGTAGGTAACGCCCAAACATTACAGAAATCTAGAGGGAGACACTGCAGCTTGTATTGCTGGAGGCAATGGTGTCATGCCAGGAGGTATGAAATCTGGCATAAAATTATACAAGCAGAAATCTATATCACGTCCTCTTGAATTTGTTTTTGAGATTTATAGTGCTTATAGTGAACTAGCTTAGTTAAAAACCCTTGTTTCTATGTGCGGTCAAGAGGTGATGAATGATGTTCTATCTCTTAAGTTTTCCTAATTGTTTATGTTGATAATAGACATCTATTTAAACTTTGGTTTAATTTCTCGATAAGAACTTCCATAATATATGATGTTCGCTGGTTACTTTAGATATTGGGTGTATTTTTTGTGTTGTCAAGTACTATTTGAGCCAAACTTTAAAAATATGCAGCTATAAGTATTTAGAATTGGATGATATGAGTTCGTTGATGGTATGTATTTCTCTATTTTTCGTCTTGTTTTTTCATTTTTTCTTTGCTTTTTGTTCTATTTTCTCATATCCTCTGTGTTTTTATGAGAGAGTGAAGTATGATTTTCATGTTGGGTTGTGTTCAAGTTAGCATTTTCTTTGCTTTTTCTTCTCTGCCTTCTCCAATTTTAATTTCCTTACATTATTCTGATGATCTCTTATATTGTTCTGATTTTTTGTGCTTTCAATGAAAGTCATGGATATTATTGCATGTATACCCTATTCAGTGTAGTTTTCTTCTTGTGGGTTATTCTTATATCTAGGTCATTGTCATTGGTTTATAGGATTCTAGTGTTTTGATAAATAAAAGACTTTTTTGAATGGTTGTTTGCAGTGACTTTTGTAAATGAATAGCTCGATGTTTAGTTAGTTGGGTTTACAGTTTGATATCTAGGTTTTTTGTCGATGGACTGCTTGAAGCTTAGGATAGTTATAACTAAGATTAAAATTGTTCATCATATGCTTTTGTATTTGCTTCATCTCATGCAAATTTTTCTTCTGTTACATTTTTTTTTATTTAGTAATTTTGAATTTTCAAGCTCTGTATATTTTCTTCTTTGTTGTTTGTTATATTTGATTTTTTATTTTTCCTTTTTCAAAAAGTTCAACATGAATTGTTGCCATTTTTTAATTGTAAATAGTGAAATGGCTTTTTCAAGTTTTTGTTGAATTTTCCCAGCTTGATTCTTTGACTTTTTTAAGTACATACTTGATGTATAGATGGACCTCAACCTATACTTCAAAAAAAGTCAACAGAAGCAAGCAAGTCACATGTTGCCTCGACATCCATTTTTAAAGCTTCATAATTAGATTTGTAGTCTTACTAGATTTTAATCCTTCTTATAAGATATTACTTGTGCTTGTTTTATGTAAAAATCAATATATATTTGTCATTTGAAACTATGATTTTTAGCGGACAATAGTTTGTAACAATTTTGAATAATAAAATAAAAAGTAATGTGATGTTAATATTTTTTTTTGATATTTTGTCAAAAATAATATTTTTTTAGTTTGTAAATGGCAAGAATAAGTAATATAATAAACTTATAATAATAAGATGTTGTACATCATGTTGAATAAAAATGCTATGAAAAGTCTTTGACAGCGTTTAAAAAACGCTATGGTAAGTTTTTACTATTGGTTTATAAATGCTATCATTTGTCTACCATAACATTGAAAAAACGATATGGCAAGTCTGTCGTAGCATTGGAAAAATGCTATGGTAGGTCTGCCAAGCGTTGAAAAATGCTACGGTAGATCTTTAACAGTATTGAAAAAGCGCTATGATAGGTCTATCATAGCGTTTAAAAAATGCTATGGTAGGTCAAAATGCTATGGTAGGGTCAGACTTTTAATAACGTTGGCAAACATAACGTTTAGAAAAATGCTATGAAAATGCTACGATGGCGTTTTTTGCCGCTATCGTAGCTTTTTTTGTTGTAATGTAAGAAAAGAGCTAGAGATGATGATATATTGGTCGAGATACTGACTTACACTGTAAAAGAGTTTGGGACATTCTTCTCAAACACAAATGACAATATAGGCAAGTTGGTGAAGTGTTTTGAATATGAAGATGATATTGCTGATAGCGTGTTCCATATATTTGATGAAATAATGAAAATTGATGGACTAATAGATGCTGGTAAGGTACTAGTAGGAAAGTTCATTGTGAAAGACCATGATCAAACTCATTACTTCTTTGCTCTGCTAGCGTCTTTCAAAAAGGAGTTTATTTTGCAAGTTTTACTCGATGATATGAAATTATAGAAAGTAGATTTCATGATGAAGCCTTCAAAACCTATTTGGATATGTATAATATAAGTAATGTCACCTGTAATAATTTGCAAGTGCAGTTCTTTTTTTGTTGTGCACATGGATGAATTGTTGTGCCATGCATGATGTGCACAAGGGTAAATATTTTGTTGTTGCATTTCTAATATGCAGGGGATTGTTTTGTCCATATCTTTTGACAGGTCATATGTAAATACAGTCAACATATGTGTATGGAAATGTAGCAATTGGATTGAGAATCCATCTTTTGCATATTTTATAAAAATATATTGTGTTTACATGCGTTGACTTATGGAGTTGTATCCAATATTTCATTTTGAAGGTAATTCTTTCTCAATTTGTTTCTTGGGAAAGATTTTTATTATTGATATTACAGTAACTATAAATTGAATTTTACTTAATATCATGATTGAAATTTGATAGAAATTTATTTTAGTACTATAATCTTAATTATTAAGCTGAAAATCGTAGGTATTTTTCTTATAAAAATTATTATCTTTTATTGTAAATTCTATACCATATTAATACACTTAGAGCGGTATTGGTTCAATTGTATGGATAATATTTGATGAAAATCTACATGACGTATCATAATATAATGGTTTGTTCTAAAAATTAATAAGTATATACGAAAAGAATTCATCGGTAAAAATCCATGGGTAAAAAATCTATACTTTGTTATTACTTATGTTGGTCAACTTCTTATAAATTAAGTAATTATTATTCATAAGTATTTTTTTAGCCAAAGGGTAAAAGTGAAATTTGACAATAATGTAAAACATTCCCTGACATATTCCGTCAAAACAAAAAAAAAAAGTAATCTAATACTCTAATCATTAAATCAGAACATTTCTAATACTCTCACCATTAAATCAGAATATTTTCAAGTGTTAACAAACAAAGTAATCTTAATTTTTCAGACATATACATTCCCACAATAATATTCTAACAATCTTATTCCAGAAATTATTTACTCACAATCTTATGCCAAATGGCTCTCAAGTAAATCCCTTTTTTTTTTGCCTTTTTCTGAAGATGAATCCATATTTTATTCGCTTTTGCCATCTTCCATGACCCCGCCTATTTCTTTATAAAATTTTATTTTTCTTTATGAATTTTATTTTGGATTTCTACAGCAAAGACATTGGTATGACTTTTCTTGTCATAATCCTCTTTTATATTATACTTTTTGTCACAATAATAAATTATTCACACCGATTGCCGTGAGGCAGTTGTTCCTGCTACTGCTGCCGCTGGACAGTATAGTCCTGATGTTGCGTTGTGCGCCAAGCCGTGCCGGCTTGTGCATTTTTCATCTTCTCTTTCACATCGCTTTAGTTCTCCATCTGATTCACACTTTTACATTATAAAAGTCTTACTTTCATATATAGAGCTTATACAACCTTTGAAAAATTAAATTGCGAACGTAAAGGAAATTAATCTCTTTGTAGGTTGTCCCTC
This sequence comes from Datisca glomerata, assembly GCA_003255025.1. Lineage (NCBI taxonomy): Eukaryota > Viridiplantae > Streptophyta > Magnoliopsida > Cucurbitales > Datiscaceae > Datisca > Datisca glomerata. The sequence continues at coordinate 400,845 of QANY01005609.1, read as the reverse complement.
TAGTAACATAACAAGAAGATTAAACATTCAACAATTATACAATGGAGATTAAACCAAGAATATTCCTGCAAAAATGAATTAGGGCTTCTACGAATCCAACTATTCGTAGAGTAATTGTTCTTGCAATAGGCATTTAACGAATAAATAAAAACCATCTTTTGATTTCAGTTGAAGGAATAATCACAACGCAAATCATTCTCACCTGTAATTTATAAATCAGATTACCTTTGATGTGTGAAGCTAATTTTTTTTTTACTTTCCCACGTCATGATCCAAACCTGAAAGGTCACGCCAATTGCCACCTCGATCTATGCATGAACACCGTGAAGTCACGCTTCCTCACCGCCATCCATTCCTCTATGTGAAACCATCGTGCAAAGCCATCAACCAAATACCTGTGTGATTGAGTTACATGAATAATCATTACCTTGTGATCTTTCTCGCTATTCCTTGGACAGTCAACCAATCATGAGTGTGTGGGCACTCAAGAAAAGATACATCTTTTTTCTCTCCCAATTTTCTTCCTAGAGAAGATGTTCTCTAGGGTTGCCTCTTCTCTCAATCTAATAGTGTCAAAAGACCTAAATCTAGACTGATAAAAGCCTCCTATCTATAGTAGCATCCAACGACTAAGACTGAGAGATAAATCCTAGCCAAGACTTACATCTGCGAATAAAATAAATTCACTTAATTTTAACTAATAACTTTTGTTACTTAAAATAAGACTGAATGATTGGTTATTAGGTATATATGTCATGCCTATTCATTATTGGTCATGACAAGACGTAAAATCCATAGGTTAGCTCGAGTACCATAAGGATAAAAATTCATTTAGCCAAATAATCAGTCAACTCTACCTATCAAATTCATGATCAGATTTATTAATTATTAATTATAATTTCTTTCACTATAAACTTGTAGTTGAACTCCATTTTTATGGTGTATTACATGATGTAACTATTCTCGACCTACTATTCATTATGTGTTATCCATCTAGACCTTCAAATGATAAAACATTGTAGTTTTAGGTCATTCTAGTCCTTTTACTAGTTTTGTCGTCATCACGGATGAGGATTGTGTAAAGAATTGGAAAGATTTTTTTAAATGAAAATGCATTGAAAATGAAGGTTTACAAGCTACAAGGGTCATACCCCAAGAGAGCATAAGAAAGAAGGCCATACCAAAGAAAGCAAGGCAAACAAACTCACTAGGACCTAACTCAAATAATTAGTTGCAAGTCCGCCAATCTAATCACGCCACCTAACTTGACTGATCATGCTTAGGTGAGTAAGAAGAGACACATGAGCCAATCGGGTGACGCCACGTGAGATTTGTATAATGACCATGATCTAGGAAGAACATGCCTAGCTGGTGGGGCGTAACGGCGGTGTTCACCCAACGCCTCATCTCAATGGTTCTCTCAAACCAACCCCTCCCCAAGGTGGGAGGGTGGCACACCCTCAATGTCTAGAGTGGTCGTACTGAGAAGGTATGTCCCCAGTCTAGTACAACGTAGCCTCGCCCCTAATCCTGCCAGTCCACAGCCTCCCAACCGTTCTCAGGCAACCATACGTCTACTCAAGTCTTTGTCACTTGACTTGGTGGTTTGTGATGTGATGACTCGTTGTAATAGTGTAGCGGTGTGTCTTGTCTAAAACGCGTAATCATTGTCTCAAGTTTCATTACGGAAGGTGATCCAGACACCTCCATGGTACACCCATAATGGTGACATCAATGGTGTTACCATGAGTGACATCAATGGTGCTACCGTAGGGGTGACACCCCATGGTGCTGCCATTGGGACGACCCCTACGGGTACCTCAGTGGCTGCACCTTAAGGGGTGCACCTCAATGGCGGCACCCCAAGGGGTGCATCTAAGCGGCGGCACCCCAAGGAGTGCACCCAGCGGTGACACTCCATGGTACGTACTTGGTGGAGACACTCTCGATACGTCGTAAGAGTTGCGCTTTGCGGGTAGTCAACGTTGAGGTCGTTAACACTCATCTACAAAGATGTTTTAAAAGTTTAGTAGATTAGGTTCACCCAGCACCATCTGCTACTTTAACGTAATCGCAGAGGTGTGTTTAAATTCTAGTTCATTAAGGTCTTCCTGGATTATCGGCTAGTTTTATCGTCTTATCATCATTGCAGACATAAAGTTTTTGTAAAAATTTTGCTAGTATGATAATTCTGAATAATTTTATAGTTTAATGACACCGTAGACGTGTTTAAAAATATAGAAAATTAAGGTCTTCTCAGACCATCTGCAAGTTTTATCATCATGGCGGACAAAAAGGTGAATTGAATTTTAAATTTGATAGATTAGGTTCATCCTGGACTATCTATTAGTTTTATCGTCGCAGTGGGTGAAGTCTGTTAAGAATTTGATAGATTATGATCATTCAAGACAATTTCCGATCTTAGCATCATTATATACTAAAGTTTAAAAGTTGGTAGATTAAGGTCATTCCTGAAATCTGCTAGTTTAACATGTCATAGCATAATACATCAGACATGATTTGAACACTGCTAGATTAAGGTTGTTCCCTTTACTGCTTATTTCACATCATCGAAGAGGTGCAATTGAAACTTTTTGTTATTAAGGGTCATTCTAGACAATCTACTAGTTTATTAACCTCATCGCAGACATAAGATAAAAAACTTTTGTGGATTGAGGTCATTCCAGACCATCTCTTGGTTCAACATTATCGCAGATGTGAGAGTAAAATTTTTGGCAGATTAAATCATTCCAGATCATCTGATAAAATTTTTGATAGACTAAGGTCATTCCGAACTATGTCATAAAAATTACTGTAGATTAAGGTCATTCCTTAACATGTGAGAAACATTTTAGTAGATTTCGGTCATGTTAGACGATCGACTAGTTTAACGTAACCACAGACATGTAATATGTTGAATCAGACTTGTTTATTATCATCAAGGATGTAGAAGCTTGATATATATTGTTTGTTTTGCTTTTGGTTTGAAGTGCTAATTTCTTTAGATACGAACCATGGCCCATTAATTGCTACGGGAAGAATGTCGACCTTGATTGAACAATGATGTCTCTATTGATGTCTAAACAACACTGGTTATGATGCCAACCCTAGCCTACCTCAGGATGTTGTTCATTGACCTCTCATTTCTTCTTTTTGTTGATGAATGCTTGTTATGGATCAAATTTAACAAACTGGCGACCTGTTTTGAAACCTAATCACGGCCAGCCAACTCCAGCCTCTGGTTCTTCTCTTTTGTTGCTGACTTCATCATACTTATTAAATGTTTGTTTGGAATGCGCCTTCCTCAATTAGCTAGTTATTTGCTGAACACTACCGAGTTCTGATTGTTTGGTACACTTGAGTTTAACTGTTTGTTGATGCGTTAGCTGAAAATGATGGTTGTTGCATCTAAATGCTTGATGAGAGAATTCTACTAATAAAAAAGTGAGTACAAAAGAATACCAAAAGAATACCAACCAAAATGTTGAACTAAGTAGAGCTTCTGAATACTTATAAGTCTTGCACAAATATCTCAATATCTGTTATGATTTGGTACCATATATAAGGGGAGAAGGAAGTCCTATTTATACATGAAACTAAGAGAACATGACTACTAAATAACCAATGTAGGACAATAACCAAACCCATAACCTAATTTGGAGCCACACGTACAATAAATATAATGGAGAAAGTCTACATACTAAAAATTGTTCTTTTCAGTGCTCTGATCTTACATGGTGATCATGGGTGTACTTTGAATTTTTCCATTCTTTGATAACGTACAGCTTTTTGAGATTTTAGTAAGATAGTTACCAAAAATTATAGGTTTTGACAAATTTTCTATTGAAGAAGCATTATGTTGAACTAAATCTCATTTTGACAACATTACGTAGTTTTAATGTTAAAACTACGTCATTTTGTAGAGTGTACGCGATAGAATTAGAAAACGGTGTTTATATAAGGTTTAACTTGATACTTTTACATAATTGAAAGATTTAATTGTACCAAGGTTTAGGGTCTAATGTATATCTTTTTTGCATAGTTTGAGCAAGTAAACTGTAATTTTCCTTGGAAAAATAACCATATTTTAATAATAAAAAAATTTGTCACATTCATCTTGAGATGAAACACTTGAATCTATTGTGAAACATATTTATTTATTTATTGAAGTATTTTAGGAAATACTTGCAAATGTGTTTCTTGTAGAGTTAAAAACCCTATGTTTTAGACAACAACTTTTGTCAAACAAAATTATTTTTGGTATGGATATGCTTATACTAGAAGCAACAATGCCATGTCATCTCCTACACCTCAGCAACTTGACAAGTTACAAAAGGACAAAAACTATTATTCGAAGGAATATATTTCAGTTCTCTTTTGAAAACTGTAAGAGAGTGTGCTTAATCTTCAATAGGTTTGATGTTCATATATTGAGGTTGTATAGAGGGAAATAGATATAGAAGAAAGATGTTCATATATTGAGGTTGTATAGAGGGAAATAGATATAGAAGAAAGTGTAATCAAATTATTACAATCAAAAGACAAAATCAGTAAGCTAAGCTACTGATATTCTTAACTAATATTACACTGATATCAGCAATAATTCTTCTGTCCTTTAATGAGTTTATAAGCTTTTAATGCTAATGAGGAGAAGTGTTTTATACATGGAAATAACATTATTTTAGTTAAAAAAATTTCATAGAAGTAGTAAGATCTTCCAGTAGCATGTATCTTTCTCAGGCTAAGTACATCAGTGAACTCTTACGAAGAACAAATATGCATGCTGATAAGCCTTCTCCAAGTCCAGCCAGCAGTTCTACCAAGTTATCTCTTCATAAAGGTGAACCACTGCCCAATATCACTCAGTACTGAAGTACTATTGGTGCATTTCAGTACCTCACTGTCACCAGACCTAAGATCTCCTTCATAGTGAACAGACTAAGCCAGTTTCTTCACCAACGCAAGTGCTCTAACTGGCAAGCCTGTAAGAGAGTGCTCAGATACCTCAAAGGCACTCTTCATGATGGGATTTTCATCAAACTAGCCTCACACCTTCACCTTGAGTTATTCTCAAATACGGATTGGGCCAGCAATACAAATGACAGGAAGAACACAGGAGGCTACGCAGTGTTTCTTGGTGGTTCTCTTGTCTTTTGGTCATCCAAAAAACAATCTAATGTGTCCAGGTCCAGCAAAGAGAGTGAGTATCAAGCACTTGCCAGCACTTCCACTGAACTTCTGTGGTTATCTCAACTTCTCAAAGAACTGCACATATTTGTCAAACTTCCTTCAACAACTTAGGAGCAGCTGCTATTGCCTCCCATCCTGTTTTTCATGCCAGATCCAAATATATTGAAGTTGATCTTCATTTCATTCGAGATCAACTTCTCTCAAAGTGTCTCCAAGTTCTTTATGTTACTTCTCTTGAGCATACAACATATATCTTGACCAAAGCTCTATCTACTGACATATTTAAATATCTCAAATCCAAGCTTCAAGTGAGCTCATATCCCTTCAGCTTGAGGGGGAATATTAGAACCAACAATGCCATGTCATCTCCTACACATCAGCGACTTGACAAGTCAACTACTAGTGAGTAAAGAGTCCACATCATGCTTCACAGATCACATTGGCAAATCTGGACAGCTGCACGAAAGGATAAAAACTATTATTTTAGGAATATATTTCTCTCATCTTTGGTGAGTTGTAAGAGAGAGAGTGTGCTTAATCTTCTTTAGGTTTGATGTTCATATATTGAGCTAGTATCGAGGGAAATAGATGTAGAAGAAAGTGTAATCAAATTATTTCAATCAATAGACAAAATCTGTAAGCTACGTTACGGATATTCTTTACTGATAATACACTGATGTTAGCAAGAATTCTTCTGCCCTTTACTGAGTTTATATTCTTTAAGTTGGTATCAGAGCTCACGACTAAAGTCATGAGTGATTGAAGCAATAACAGTGGAAATACTGCTGCTACAAACATAGGAAATGAAACAGGGAACATTGAACAAGCTCCCATGGCAGCTCAACCTACAGCAACACTGAACACTGACTTCACACCAGGTGTCCAATTTTCTAATTCCTTTAATACATCTCTATCAAATAAATTAGGTAGAAGAAACTTGCTCTTGTGGAAGGAACAGTTTGGATGAAATTTTCTTTGGAATTAGTCCATGTCCACCCATCAGGACAATGGTGAAATAAACCCTGCATAAAAAGCTTAGGTTGGGTGTGACCAACTCTAGTTGAGTTGGCTTAGGACTTCAATGACTGAGGGAGTCCTTGGTTCTATTATCAACTATAGAACATCCAGTGAAGTCTGGAACTCAGTGGAAAGAATTTTTTCCAGGACATCCAAGGCTAGGCTAATGTACCTAGAAGGTAAGCTCCAAGAAGCCAACAAGGAGAACAAAATCATAAGTGAGTACTTTGACTATATGAGAGCTTTGGCAAACTCCCTAACTGCTGCACGACAACCTGTTAGAGAGGAAGATCCCATTCTACATATTGTAGAAGGCCTAGGATTAGAGTACGATTCAGTGGTTGCCAACATAAACTCAAGATCTGCAAGTATGAGCCTAGAAGATGTCCAATGTCTACTAATGAGTCATGAAAATAGGCTGGAAAAATTCAATTCTGTAAAAAAAACAATGCAATTCAAGGAACTGCCAACGTAGCCACCTCAAACAACAACCAGAGAAGAGGTTACTTAAACATTGTTCAAAGCAATAATAAATTTGGTAACATGACCAAAGCTCTCTCTACTGGCATATTTAAATATCTCAAATTCAAGCTTCAAGTGAGCTCTTCTCCCTTTAGCTTGAGGGGATATTAGAACCAACAACGCCATGTCATCTCCTACACCTCAGCAACTTCACAAGTCAACCACTAGTGTAAAGAGGCCACATCATGCTTCACACATCACATTGGCAAATCTGGATAGCTACACAAAAGGACAAAAACTATTATTCAAGGGAATATATTTCTGTTATCTTAGGTGAGCTGTAAGAGAGAGTGTGCTTAATCTTCTTTAGATTTGATGTTCATATCTTGAGGTAGTATCGATGCAAATAGATGTAGAAGAAAGTGTAATCAAATTATCGCAATCAATAGACAAAATCAGTAAGCTAAGCTACTGATATTCTTTATTGATTTTACAATTATATCAAAAAGAATTCTTCTGTCATTTACTGAGTTTTATAAGCTTTTTTATACGTTAAAATAACATTATTTTAGTTAACAATTACTTCATATATATATCTTTTCCCAAAGTATTAGAATATATTTGTAAGCATATTTATTTGTATTCAAAAATAATTTAGAAACATTTGGAGATGTGTATCTTGTCAAAGTGATTTAAGATACCAAAATGTGTTGTTTAAATAGTTATGATCTAAAGCAGTATTCATTTAATAAATTAATCCAAATTAGTAAGTGTCATGCTGAGATAGGTTGTCATCATGTTCCATCATTATCAAAGCATGCAAAAATGTCGTTGAGCTTAGGTGATTTTTTTTTCAGTTTGTTTGGGTGCTTGTTCTAACAAGTAATTGTATTATATCACTATTTCTAAGCGCTTAAATTATTAATTTAACGTAAATTTATATCACTATCGCTCAAGTTTAGACTGGGATTGCCGTTTCTTTAGATAAACATTCGGCCGAAGAACTACAGCTTATAATGGGATTCTAAGGTAAATTAGGATATCACTCCATTCACGTGGACGTGATATAATAAAAAATTGCAACTTTGTCAAATAATAAAGTTGTTTATTAATGAGTTAATTCCTTGCGCCACACAATCTAGAGGCTACTAATTTATTTTTAAGTGCATTGTGGATAAACAACTACCAGTTAAATAATCAAACAAAACATAAAAACTTAATACGGACGTAATCAAAATTAAAACTTCAATTCTTCATTTTCCATGGCATGTGCTGGAATAGGATTGCCCTTTATCATGTAGTCAAGCCCGTTACTCAACAAGCTAATTAAGAGAAATGAAGGTAGTCTCTATCTGTTAGGGGTCGGGTCGAGGAAGTAGCAATAGTCGAGCTCAAAATGGGAGGAGAACTCAACCGAGTAATAGAACAAGCTTAGAGTTGTCAATAATATCCTATATGAAAATGGTAAACCAATCTAGGGGAACCACTATGGACAAGACTCTCAGCCTTGATTCTTTTGTAGAGGTTGGGGCTGGCCGCAGTAGTGTAGCAGGAAAAAGCCCTATTAGTCAAGTTACTGAAGGTACTTTACTTAGTATTGCACCCTTCAACGAGCATTTTAGAGTTTCCTTCTTAGGATGTACCTTTCTTCACAGGTGGCTCTCTCAATAGATTTGCTTGTCACAATGACCGGACATGATATGATATCGCTCAACCTTTTAATATCTCAATCTGATGCATTATAACGGAAATATCTAAACCCACTAGGGATTTCTCCCCGCTCTAACTTCCCACACATCTTGGAAGGTACAGGAAACGAGAGAAAGGGCTAGTCAAACTTGAGTCATCTTTGAGTGATGCTATAGAATATCATGCGTTCCAGCCAGTTCCATTCTCAATTCCAAGTCTTTATCTGCCCACCCTTTCTTTGAACCTCTTGTAAAATCCTTTGATCTTTTTTCTTTTCTCTTCTTGTTTACTCTCTATAGTCCTCTGTGACGCCTTAATATCAAGGAAACCCCTCATTTTCTCTTCATTGCAACAACCATTTCATTCGGCATGTATATTTTTTAGTTTTCGATAAATTTACATCTTTCATTAATATTTACGTCAAGGATAGAAATCATGCCTTCAGTAGAAAACCCTAAACCTCAATCCCTTAGTCAAAAACTTCTCTTTGTTTTTTGGTGCATATCTTCTTTATTTGAGAGCTTGATGAAGACATACCTTGGATCTAAGAGAGTGATCGAAAGATCTCCCACCAGTTTGTTCTAGCGAACTCCCCTTGTCAGCCTTAAAATGGTTGTTGTTGGAACTCCGTTAATAATTGGGGGATGAGAATTTGAATATTCAAATTGAACAGTCAAAATCTAACATTACATGTGGGAAGATCTAGGCTGAAGAATCAATTAAGGAACATATGAAATACGGATCGAAGGATCAATCAGACGGTTATGAAGAGGATCTTTGAAGGGAATATTTCCTGAAGACGTTTATCGGTTACTTAATGTTTGCTACAGAATTTAAGGATTAATTATTATTTAATTGTATTCTTCATGTATAAATAAGAGCATGTACAACCCCAAAAAATGAATAAAATACAAGCAAATAAAGATTTCGAGTTCTTATTCTCTTACTCTCTTCCTCATTTATTACTTTTATTACATGTTCATATTAGATTCTTCCTTTACCGGAAAAATCCTTTACATTTTGATACTTTCATTGAGAGTTGAGAGAAAACTCGAGAGAAACCTTCCAAAATAAAAATGCCTAGAACCATATGAAATATGACCTTCAATGAGGGAAACATAATTGGGAACGAGAATGATCATGTTGATCAACCCACTCCACCACTTGAGATGCTACATACCATTTTGACGGGGATGCAAGAGATAGAGCAACGGAACATTGTGACGCTACGTAGTGCATGGCAGACGGTTCATGGTCAGATCAATGCATTTCAACAGGAATTAGCATAGACACGTGCAGAGGTTAGTCAGTGGAGTAACAATGAGGAATGGATGAACTGTCAAGAATAGGATGGATAAAATGCCAGGCATGAGTACCCTTAAATTAGCAGGAATATGCAGTAGGAAGACAGGGAGATCCAGTCCAAAAAACACACAAAGGAGATAGAGGAAAATGTTCGTCCACATAAGATCATAACAGAAAGGGCGGTGGAAGAGATGCTAGAGAAAACGATGATGGAGATGAGAAAGTTGGGAAGTACAAGAAAGGTTGGCCTTGAGTCACATACCCATTCTCCGTTGTGTCCGGAGATTCTGGTCGCTCCCGTATCCAAGAAATTCATGGCGCACAAATTCAAATACTATGAAGAGAATTTTGATCCGGTGGACCATCTCAAGCGATTCAAGCAAGTGATAGTACTGTATCAACATGAAGACAAAGTGATGTGCAAGATTTTCCCTACCAACTTAGATGGGACCACTTTGAAATTGTATCATTCACTCCCACTCATTTAATTACTAACTTTACTATCATGTCTTTGGTCTTCTTGGAACATTATTCCACATATCGTTCGGCAATGGAGGATATGGAATACATTTTGACCATCTCCATCAAGAAAGGAGAATCTCTGAGGGAGTATACTCATAGATTCAAAGACGAGATTACCAAGGTGGAAAGCTGTGATAACCGAGTGGCGAGACTGGCTTTCTGACAATGGTGGGATCCAAATTCACCTCTCTTTAAGGATTTATCAAAGTTGAAAATGTAATCCATGGCAAACACATTCCAACGAGGGGATTACACGAGGGATTGCTTTTAGCTCAAGGATTACATTGAGGAGTTAGTAAAGAACATGTACCTCCAACGATATGTATAGAAAGACGAACAAAAATGGGAAATGGAAAAGGAGGTCGAAGATAAAGGAAAGAAGCCTCTCAAGATTGTTAATACAATAATTTCACTAACTGAACATAAGGGACCACCAAGAAGGAGAGGAAGATGTATTGCAAGAAACCCATGTTAGAAGGACATTGGGAAAAAGGATGTTCTTCGAATGATAACAAGAGTCTGCCATTGATATTTGATTAGATGGACTTGAAGCATGATGAGTGCCACAATGATGCTCTAGTCATTACGATATAAATTTGAAACTGTTTGTTGAGGAAGGTACAGATCGATGACGAGAGTACTGTCAACATCGTACATCATTCAACCCTTGAGGAAATGTCTATAGGAGAACAAAAGTTCTAGGGTCCCTCACAGTGATTAATAGGTTTCAACGGGACCATAAGTTACTCCGATGGAATCATTGCTCTCCCGGTGAATGCCGAGTCGTCCAGCTATCTAACGGAATGTGTGGTCCTAAACATCTTATCCCCTTATAATGTAATTCCGGGAAGAACGTGGCTGCACAAGATGAAGGTCGTTCCTTCTACCTTTTACCAAGTACTAAAGTATACATTTCAAAATGGAGTAATGACGATAAAAAGAGATCAAGTTGCTGCTCGCATCTACATCGTAACAACGCTGGAATTGGACAGATGAAAGACAATGGATGAAAAGATGGGTGGTCTAGTCGAGGCTATAGAACAATAGTAATCACACGAAGATGTATAGGTATTCTTGAAAATATAATATGTCATAAGCTGAATATAGAAATATAGACTCCACTATGAACCAGTGAAGCAACGGAAGAGAAGCTTCGTTCTAGGACGGAATGTCGTGATTAAAGAAGAAGTGGAGAATCTTCTAAAAGTTTCCTTATCTGAGAAGTCGACTAGCTGGAGTTGCTTGCTTGATTTCACTGATCTAAATAAAGCATGCCCAAAAGATGACTGCTCGTTTCCAAGGATAGATCAGATGGTGGACGCGACTTTGGGACATGAACTCATCAGGTTTATGGATGCCTTTTTAGGATAAAATCAGGTGAAAATGTTCCAACCTAATCAGGAGAAGACCTCATTTTAACTAAATAAGGTATTTTCTATTTTAAAGTAATGCCCTTTAGACTGAAAAATGCATGTGCGACTTACTAGAGACTCGTGAACAAAATCCTTCAGAGCAAATTGAGAAAAACACGGAGGTCTACGTAGCTGAAATGCTGGTCACGTTGTAAATGGAAAGATCATATAAGGGATCTTGATGAGACCTTTTCGATACTAAGAAAAAACTCTATGAAGCTGAATCTAAACAAGTGCACATTCGGTGTAGGAGTGGGAAAATTCCTAGGCCCTCTAGTCATGCAACGAAGAATTGAAGTCAACCCAGACTAAGTGAAGGCAATCATGGACATGAAGTCCCCAAAAAACTGTAACGAGTTACAAAGCCTATTGGGAAAATTGGTGGCCCTAAACAGATTTCTCTCAAGGTTTAAGCGACAAGTGCAAATCATTTTTCATGAAATTGAAAAGAATTTCGTTGATAGCTGAGATGAAGAATGCGAAGATGCTTTCAAAAGAATCAAGAAATACCTTATAACTCCTTTGTTTCTCTTAAAATCGATGCACGGTGAGCAACTACTTATGTACGTGGTAGTATCACAAATGGTTGTTAGTGTCATTCTAATCAGGGAATAAGAAAGGAAGCGGAAGCACATCTACTTCATGAGTAAGAGTCTAGTTACGGTCAAGAGGTATAAAAGAATGAAGAAATTGGTGTTAGGTATTCTAGTTGCTGCAAGGAAGCTGAGACCTTACTTCCAAGCCTACAACATAAAAATATTAACAGACTCGCTCATAAGAAGTTTGTTGCACTCACCTGAAATAAGCGGGAGAATGGAAAAATTGACAATTGAACTTCGCCAGTATGAAATTCAATACGAACCAAGAACGTCTACCAAAGGGTAAGTATTGGATGACTTTGTAGTGGACTTTACTCACGACAAAAAGGAAGATAACAATAGACGACATCAAAATGAATGAAAGAACAGATCCTGGAAGTTATTCATTGATGAGAACAGACACGTAGATGTGCTGGCAAATTTAGGATCGTCGCTCTAACTCCCTTACAAAAGAAATGTGCAAGTGGAATTTCTCAAAAAATCCAAGCATTACATTTCCGTTGTAAAACGTAGCGGATGTGGAAACTGAAGAGGAATCCAACTGGTTGGATGACATAATCAATTACCTAGCGAAATGGGAATTACCTGAAGGCGGAAATCTGCCAAGGAAGATCCAATAACAAACTATCATGCATTCTTTAATTAGCCAAGTATTAAATAAAAGATCTTTCTCAGGTCTATATCTTAAGTGTTTGAAAAATAGGGAGGCCCAATATTTGCTAGCTGAAATCCATGAAGGGATATGTGGGAATCACTCTAGGGGGAGATCGTTGGAACACAAATCTTAAATGAAGGGTATTATTAGCCCAAGGAGCATCAAGATGTCAAATAGTACATGAAGAATTGTGAAATGCCAACACTCCCCTTTCGTAGCTTAAACGACACCCGAAGAACTCTATACGTTGGCGAGCCCATGGCCATTTATGCAATGGCACCCACGCAGAAACATTTTCTACTGGTAGCAACGAATTATTTCACTAAGTGGATTGAAGTTGAAGCGTATGCGAGAATTGAAGTAGAGGAAGTGAAAGGATTCCTGTGGAAAAATATGATATGCAAATACAAAAATTCCTTGAGTACTCATTTCTAGCAACGAACTACAGTTTACGGGGAAGACAGTCAAGGTTTTATATGAAAGCCTGAAGATTTTCAATCGACTTCTTACGGCGTATTACCCACAAAAAATGCTTGAGCAGAAAGATCAGATCGTATTATACTTCAAAGTATGAAAAAACGGCTAGAATCAGCTAAATAAAAATTAGTAGAAGAATTACTAGCAAACCTGTGGGTGTACAGAACCATTCCCAGGGAGGCCATGAGTGAAACCCATTCACCTTGCGTACGGAATGGAAGCAACGATACATGTTGAGATTAGAAGTCCAACCGTGAAATCAATTCTGAACGACTATGAAAATGAGGAACTCCTGGAGAAAAATCTTGGTCTTCTGGAGGAACGGAGAGAAAAATCTTGATCTTACTTCTGGAAAAAGATTCGAAGACATGGATTTAAGAATGGAAGATCTAGTCTTGAAGAAAAGCTCAGACCAAATTGGAAAGGGCCATATATTGGGTGCGGAATTGGAGGTAGCGGATATTATTATTTGACAACAGAAGATAGGAAAGACTTGGCAAAACCTTGGAACTCTGCACATCTAAAAAAATATTTTGTCTAAATTGTAAACTTACCATAAGTGAATATTTTCCATGGTTTTTTTTCTAGCAAGTGTTTTCCATGTAAAATACTTGGTGTGAACTCTCTCTCTCTTCTCAACAAAAGACGACGAAATTATGGCCATGGTTCTATAAAGAACCTAAGTTCTTGAGAACGGATTGCGCTTCAACAAATATTCATTCTCTAAAGGAAACCATGGCATGGTCCTTCAATTATCATAATCCATTCAGAATGGGTGGCACTACATTGGGTCCTTGCTCTATAAAGGAAACCGGGGCCATGGTTCTTCAATGAACCCAAGTCTTTGAGAGTGGGCTACACTACAATGGGCACCTACTCTCTAAAGGAAATTAGGGTCATGGTTCTTCAATGAACCTAAGTTCTTGAGATTGGGAGGCACTACAGCGGATCCGTGCTCTCTAAAGGAAACAAGTGTCATGGTTCTTCAACGAACCAAAGTCCTTGAAAGTGGGCGGCACTATAATTCCTTGCTCTCTAAAGGAAATCAGGGTCATGGTTCTTCAATGAACCTAAGTTCTTGTGATTGGACGACACTACAATGAATCCTGGCTCCCTAAAGTAAATCAGGGCCATAGATTTTTTATGAACGTAAGTCCTTGAGAGTGGGCTGAACTACAATAGGCACCTACTCTCTAGAGAAAGCTTGGGCCATGGTTCTATAAGGAACCTAAGTCCTTGAGAATGGATTATACTACAATGAACATATGTTCTCGAAAGAAAATCAAAGTGACACTGATAAATACAAGTCCTTGACAACAGACCATGCAGCGGGAAGAAGGAAACTTGATAATGCTATAAAAAGCATACGTTCACTGAAGGAAAATGAAGCTCAAAGCTCTACAAAACACAAGTCTTTGATAATGGATTATACTACTGAAGAAGTTGTTCTCCTAGAAAAATTGAAGATTGTAAATCTTTTAAGTGCTTGAGAATGGATTCTGCTATGGAAGCAAATCTTCTCAAAGAAAAGTTGAAACTCAAAAGTTGCTCAAGAGTTTGAGAACGGATCATAGTTGTTCTAAAAAAAATAAAGCACAAATTTTTGCAAGTCCTTGAAAATTGATTCCACTACTCGAGTGGAATGAAATTACAACAAGTCCTTTAGAGGAGGTTTTATTAGTTAAAACTTTTGTGTAAGTCCTTGAGAACGGATCGAAGTCTTGAAAAATACAAAAAAAAATCTTAGTATAAGTAAAACTACAAAACTTCTTGAAGAAAGAAAGTGCATTTTCATTGGTAAGTTGGAAAAGTACAAAAAGAAAACGAAGATGTAGTATAGAAAATGAAATTACAACTCGAAGGAAAATACAAAAGGAAATAAGAAAAAATCTAAGAAATGACAATGGTCTCGTCTTTAGCAGTAGTGGTCTAGGCAGTAGTAGCTCCGACAGGATAGGCAGCTACATCTTTAGTAAAGATGACAGTAGTAGCCTCGACGACGACTTTAGGGGGATTCCCACAACGTCTTCTATAGAAGCGTTCATCTCATCTTGTGCCTCATAAGGAATGTCGCAGAGAGGCTTTCTAGGAGGAGCCTTTACTGAACCATCTCAATAGGAATACACTATAGATGATCTGTTCGGCTTGGTCAAATAGGCCTTGGTACTCATCCCTCACTTGCTTCTCCTTTTCTTCCACTACATGAACCTTAGCACGCTCGGTTGTAGCCAAAGAATCCTTAGCTACTATCAGAGGCTCTGTAAGCTTCCGGTTCTCTACCTTCGAAACAGCTACTTCCTAAGCATGTTTCTTCATGGCTTACTGTAGAGTATGTTTAGCTCGATATTCTACCTTCTTTTGAAATGAGGTTCTCGCTTGCTTGCCAAGCACACATTCTTCACAAAATTTGCCCTCATAGTCCATGTCCGGCAGCCCGTGGACCATGTTCTTCTTTGCTAACGCTTTTAGACCACCTTGATGTAGGTGACCAAAGTGGAGATGCCACAGCGACGCCTTGTCTTCTACGTTGACTTGCAAACACTTTTCTCGCACGCTTCTCAAATTCAGTTTGTACATCCGATTTCTTCCCATCTCGACTAGAGCAACCAGACGCCCTTGCTTGTCCTTCAAGTGTAGTACTCGGTCTTTTAAAAGTATCGAGTAACCTTTCTCCGTGAGTTGCCCCATACTCAAAATGTTGGTCTTGAGGTCTGGTACGTAATAAACATCTTGGATTGACCCTATTAAGCCATCCTTTTGTAAGTAACAAACCGTACCTCGGCCTTTGACCTCCACCTTTGATGCATCTCCAAATGACACATGACCATCTTCAATCTTTTGCATCTCTTTGAATAGGTACTCGTGACCGCACATATGGTTGCTTGCCCCCGAGTCGAGGTACCACAGAGTGTCATTGTTGATGTTGACTTCATTTTGAGCCATCAAGAGAAGGCCTTCATTTTCGTCTTCCAAGACTAGGTTGGTTGTTTCTTCCACCTTTTTATCCGCTCGACAATCTTTTGCAAAATGCCCCACGTTACCACAATTATAACATTTTTCGGAGTTGCAATCCTTCGCATAGTGACCATACTTGTAACACTTGTAGCACTCGATGTTGGAATAGTTCGACCGGCCGCCTCTTCCTCGACCGCGTCCTCTTCCACGCCAATTTGGTTGGCTCGACTGTCCCTTCTCCTTATAGTACCTCTCATGACTGCTGCCTTGACCACCGCGACCATTTTCACGACTTCCACGGCCACGCCCTCTACCTCGGAAATTTTGAGAATAGAATACCTTTTCGTCTTTGATTGACGCCTTGGTTTGAAGTGCTTGCTCGAGTGTCTCCTCCTTTTTTTCTTCTTACGTTGTTCGTGTGCCTCGAGAGAACCGGCAAGCTCATCGACTGTGAGCGTCGCAAGGTCCTTTGATTCTTCTATTGCGCACACAACATTCTCAAAATTGTCGGTTAATGATCTCAAAATCTTTTCCACAACTCGCGCATCGGTTAACGCTTCGCCATTACGAATGAGTTGGTTCACCACGGCTTGTACACGCGTGATGTAGTCGGATACACTTTCCGACTCCTTCATCTTCATGCTCTCCAACTCGCCACGAAGAGTTTGGAGATGCACTTGCTTGACTCGGTCGGCTCCTTTGAACACTTTTGCTAAAATGTCCCACGCTAGTTTTGAAGTAGTTGCACCGGCAATCTTCTCAAAGCCCGACTCATCAACGGCTCGGAACAACATGTATAACGCCGTCTTATCCTTCGCTCGCGCCTCTTTCAACGCCTTGTTTTGAGCCGCCGTATATCCCGTGGTATTTGTTGATTCTTCGAAACCTTCTTCGACCACCTCCCATGCATCTTGAGAGCCGAGAAGAGCTTTCATTTGAATACTCCAGTTCTCGTAGTTTGCCTTCGATAGTCGTGGTAGCGGCATTTGACCCGTCACATTCGTCATTGGCTCTGATACCAATTTGTAAACTAAAAACTTACTAGTAAACTAAAAACTCACTTGAAATATTTAACTTTTGTATTCCTCTAAGTTGTGTTTTCCAATGAACTCAACAAGGCCTTTATATAGACTCTACTCTTGCCAAAAAACTGAAAAATAATTAAATCTATCACCCATTGGCCTTTCATCTACAAACATTTCATCTACAAAGACTCTTGACCTTTTATGTTTCTACTAACTTCTAAATGGTAACTTCTAAATTGTAACTTCTAATTGAAAAAAAATCACTAAAACATAACATTTAATGTTTATTCAACAGTTACACCAAACGGCAGTGGAAGTTTGGCAAAATTGACCTTAATTTATGAGAAAGTGAAAGAGGATGTCCCTGATCCAGTGAAGTATCTGGAATTGATGATTGGTCTCACTAGAGATATTGATTCACATTTTGCCAAGTCATAAATTTGTTGGAATTAATTATCTCTCGATTACTACGTATTATCTTATTAAATAAGCTCAAGACATGAGCGATGCTTAGGTCTTGTTCGATGGTTATTACGTGGCTATAATTTTGTATGTGAATAAAGCTCCTATATGAGTGCATAAACCTACAACAATCTGTACTTCTGTTTGAAGATTATCATTGCAACTTTCCGTGTAACATAAATATATCCAATGTTTATCTTATTTGTTTTCACGAAAAAAATTATTATTCTATATTCTTAGAGATTACTTCGATAATGAATGCAAGTCACATGCCACTCAATTGGTCTTCCATGTGGATAACAAATTTCTAGGTGCGAAATTTTCTGTCCTCCTGAAGTAGTACAAAAAAACTCAATACTACTCTGTGTCACACATGCAACTTTTAGGAACTCAAGTTTTCACTCATAATATATATAAAAAATTATATTTAAAGTTACATGATAGCATGTGGCTGATCCAAAATATTAGTTTTGGATGACACTATTAGACATAAGAATATATGAGTCAATCGAAATGTTTTGTTCCTAAAAAAGTTCAATATTCAAAAACTTGTTTAGTAGTACTGTTATTCTAAATGTTAAAAAAACTAAAATCAAATTAAAGACCAGTAAAACTCTAGAATTTTGAACTCATATAATTGTATTGACTCATCGATTATCTTCTTCTTTTCAATAAGTTTTACTTGATTTATACATACTTATTGATATTTTGAAGTACTAAATTTAGATAAGTCTCAAATATATCCAATTAGATTATCACTTCTTATTAATATTTAGTTCATTTCACGTATTAAATTTTAACAATGATATTTAGAAATTTCATTCTCAGTCAATAGCTATTTTCATTGATATTATCTACATGGTTGATTAGGTCGAGTTTTGTGCTATATTTATTTTTAAGTCGCAACTAGATGTGTGATTACTCTAGTATAACCAAATCAAACAAAATTAAAATAGAAAATAACATTATGTTTCTAAATAAAAATATCAAAATAAGTTATGCATTTAACTTAATATCCAAGTTTTTAGTTTTGATACTAGGTGTGATTTTAGAGTACTAAAAAACAAATATGACTATCTAAATTTGATTAACTCAAGTATATGTTTATCTAACTTTTATTAATGCATATCAAATGAAACAATTTAAATTGTGTACTTAAGAGTAAGAAACAAGTAAAAAATATTGGACAATGAAACTAAAGTAAACACCAACAAGTATCAAATATATGTGAAAAATGTATGTAAGTACTATTAGACCAAAAAGAACTTAGTTAAAGAAATCACATGTAAAAAATATTTAAAAGCAAAGGGTGGGTCATAAAAATAAATTAAAAGAACTATAATGCCAAAAGTTTGCATCAAAAGTTAAAGCATTGTGAAATTAGAAATAGTGAGATTTGAGTTCACGATATCTCTTTTAGAGGAGAGATACAATTTTATTTGATGAGATATATCATTCTCCATAGAACGCACGCTAGGAACTAAAACTAAAATCAAGGTGTCAGGCAAGCAAGTGCCCCTTAGCCCATAGAAAATTATAAAAATGAGATTTGAAAGTGTTCCATGCCAAATAAATTAGTGGTAATATTTGAGATGTTTGCAACTTTGCACAAATTAAT
This sequence comes from Datisca glomerata, assembly GCA_003255025.1. Lineage (NCBI taxonomy): Eukaryota > Viridiplantae > Streptophyta > Magnoliopsida > Cucurbitales > Datiscaceae > Datisca > Datisca glomerata. Next base: position 381,457 of record QANY01005609.1, on the reverse strand, counting down.
CGACAAGACATGAAAATATTGATCACCGAATTGTAAGGTGTAGTGAATATATATGATCGTTTGGGAACTCAATCATACTCATCAGCCAAAAAGAAAGGAATTACCAATTGCAAGTCCTTTCAACTATTGTAAACTAGGGTCCTTCTACTATATTGGAGAAGTACTATATTGAGGAGGTACAAAACCATAAAATAAGGTAAATATAAGATAAATGAGATATATAAAAATGCAACTCATTTACGTTGCATGTAACTTATTTCATGTTACAGAGACCTCCCTAATACCATATACTACGATATCTTCCAGTTACATTTAATTTTATCCTGTAAACTTATCTACAATCTGTTATCTTAGTGAATTTAAGTTTTATAATTGATTATATTAAAGAAAATTCAATAATGTCTAGATGTAACTAGAAAAATTATACAGAACTTTAATCAAATAATTAATTCACTATAATATATAACTTATTTAAGATATTTAATTATTAAGCACGCTAGAGGGAAATTTAGAGATTATAAACATAATTTAGACAATGTTGTCCAAAAACTAAAAGTTTCATTAATTATTTAATTTAAAATTATGAATTTTTTAATCTTAATAGTTATGGAGGACAATCAATTAATTCCATGAAATAGTGGAGAAAATTTTTGTCAAAAACATTTTTTCTCCTGGACATCATTTATATACACTATAGATCCTGGTTCGGGCCTACTTTTGAACTTTTAGACTAATTAAAAGCCAAAACAAAAGCCAAATATCGGCACTGAGAAAGATGAGATTTGGTCAACAAACAAAGGAAATTAAAACACTCCCTTCTTTCTGTCGAAAATGATGAAAACCAGATAGAACTCTAAAGTCAAGCCTTTCACTTCATTGTTCAAGCTCTTGAACATGGGTTGAGTTCATACATTTTGAATGCTTTCCTATTCAAGACATACTACCAATTCCTTTGAAGCTACTATCACTACTGAAGCTGGCTTGCTCCTACAAAAAGTCATAGGGTGTGTCTCCTACTCCTCTCCTGATACGAGTTATTTCCTAACCCTTTCTTCGTGCTTGTTTCAAGAAGCACTTCGACCACTCCAGTAAGTATATGGATTTTTTAACAGACAACAAAGAGTGATGATTTATCGACGAAAAGAGGTCAAGCCGATAGGACCTACTCGAACAATACTCGTACAGGAAAGAGTCTCTTTCTGTCTGGAGGGAATCATTTTTTCTCAATCAAGAATGCCTTAACTGGATAAATTTACTTATTTCACACAATTCTTCTGGTCATGCCTTTTCTTTACTTTCTATATTCCCATATGCAATGATGGAATTGGAGTACTTGGGATCAGCAGAATTCTCAAACTACGGAACCAACTGGTTTCACACCGGTGCTAAAACCTTTTCTCAAGATATCTTCCAAATTGTTGGGGTCGTTGCTCCGTATGTTGTTCCCCTCATAATGGGGATGTAGGATGAAGGAAGAACACCTTACTTGTTTTAAAAGACGGAAACAGAGAGTGAAGGTAGGGCAGTAACGTTTTCTAATACTGACGGTAACAACCTACATTCTTCTATGGGTGCTCATTGGTCTTCTTAAAATGAAAACACCAGTTTCTTCCATGTATTGTCAGTATTTAAAAGATGTATAGATATGCATTTGTGTCCTATGAAACTCGATAGGAATGAAATTACCTTCAATATATCTAACGATAAAGGAACTATTAAACGTTCCTCATTGTTTGTACATCATAATTTAAATAGCTAATTTCTTGTAATATAATTGAAGAAATCAATTCTCACTAAGGGCATGTTACCCTATTCGTGGATTGAGGATTTAGATTAAAGAATTGAATTAAGGATTTTGATTTAGAATTTAGGATTCAGATTATTGTGTTTACTATGAATTAGAAATTTTAGATTAGATGATTTGAAATATGTTATATTGTAGTTTACTATAATGTCCTTCAAATAAAACAGACGGTATTTATAAATAATAATATTATTTATAACCAAGGCCATGTTTTTTAAAAGAGAAATACAAACTACAAGGGGCATACCCTAGGAAAAGTTACAATACCTCAAGGAGGATTTTCAAGTAAGTGACGAGGAAGGTTCAATTGACAAGGAGTCATTTATTAGTGGGAGAATCGAAGATATCATGCTAGTTCCAAAGTCTATCTCTGACAAAGTTGACAATGGACCTATAAATAATCCTATCCCTAACCTTACCCTAAAAAGCCTAGCATTCCTTTCTCCACAAATGTTGTAAATAAAGGAGTTAGAAACAATCTTCAATATGAGACTCTTAAAGTCCTTCTTCCTAGTGCAGTAGCTAGCCACTCAATAACTTGATCCTAACAAGTGCTACGGCAGATGAGATAACAAGATAGAGTGATTGTTAACCAGATATTACAAGTAAAATGAAAAACCGTTTTGACGAGCCCAAGCAAGTAAGCTTTGTAGTCGACTATTCATCGACTTGATTTTTTTTAGTTCTATATTTTCAACTCCAACTCGACTCTTTTTCTTGGAAGATGTCGGTGGGACTCCATGTCTAAGACCTCTATTTCGCCCGAAAACTTCTTCAACTATCTCTTCTTCGGAGCGAGGTGCGGTATCTTCAGAGATATACTCATCTCGCAAAGCACACATACGTTCATGTGTAACATAACAATGAGTTAAGCTTTAAATTAAAACTAACACTATTAGAGCATCAATTAGAAAGTATTCAAACATCATCATCAAACACGCTCAGATACAAAGTGATAAGCCCCCCTCTCTCACACACACATACCCACATTGAAACTAACACAATTATTAAGACAAGGAGTATCAATTCAGAAGATATTCAAAAATCATCTAACATGCTCAAATACAAAGTGATAACCCCCCACCCCTCCACACCCACCCACCCACACACTCACCCACCCACACATGAAACTAACACTATTATTAAGACAAGGAACATCAATTTAGAAAATATTCAAAAATCATATAACACGCTAAGATACACTATTGGAGCATCAATTAGAAAGTATTCAAACATCATCATCAAGCATGCTCAGATACAAAGTAATAAGCCCCCCCCCCCCACACACACTCACACCCACATTGAAACTTACACTATTATCAATACAAAGAGCATCAATTCAGAAAATATTAAAAAATCATCTAACAAGCTCAGACGCAAATTGATAACCCCCCCTACCAGCAGACATATTGAAAATAACACTATTATCAAGATAAAGAGCATCAATTCAGAAGATATTCAAGAAGGGTTACTCACATATCTTTCGTGAGCCGTATCATTCTATCAACCTTTTGTAGCACTGAAATGTGTGTTATAAAACATTTCAATTCGAGTAGGCGCTACCCCAGTTGAAGATTCCTATCCAAAATGCAACAAAAGTTGAGTCATTAATTATTATATACTAAATATTATTAAGAGTACTGAAACAATATTTTGATTCACCTGACGAAATCGATGATCAAGAAAAGATACATTCCCTCCATTATGATTGTATGGAAGGTTTTGACGATTTTGAGAATTGGTTTTTGAGCGTGCCTATATAATAAATGAGTTTTATGATTGAAATAATTAGTCAAATAACCAAAATGTAATTAATAAGCTTTGACAATAGGAATTATCTCAAATTTCTTCGTCTCCCAAACCGTGCATAGCCAATCCCAATCATCAAGTGATACACCCTTATAAGGATGTCGTCGTACTACTATTGGATCTTTGAATTTTTTATAATGTCTATGCAATGTGTACTTGTACCCTTGTATGTGTTCGCTGCTTCAAATTTAATCGAATAGATCATAGAATTATTGGTCGATTCAAAAGTAAAATAGACCTGCAATAATCTTTTACTATCAGTCACGCAATAAAGAAAATATAACAATAAATAGATGTATCATTATTACCTGCAGCCTATCAATTATAACTACCAGGAATTCTTCAGGCGCATTGGACCAACTCTTATATTGAAGTGGTATGAATTGTCGTACGAGGGCACCAATCTCAAGATTGAATTGGATGGTCCACTTTCCAACAGATCTAACCACACTGGGAGGAGGAGTATCGATTGGTAATTTTCTGAACTGGCTCACTAACCTCTCCAACTCAATCCATCTTGTTGGCACGCGAAACCTTCTCGCACTCCCCAAAGAAGATGAAGCCCCTATAAAAAAATAAAATAATAAGAAACCATTATAATAAGAACTATTACAAGTGTATATATACCTGATAGGAACCATCTTATTCAGTGGAAGATCCTACAGCAGTATCTAGATTTGGAAGAGGAGTATTTCTTCCGGGAGACATTATTAACCTACAGAAAGATAAACGAAGTATACTTTTGACATTCGTTAGCAGAGTTTAGTTGTTTCTGCCAGAACAGATTTGAACTCGGGGCCAGAACAGATTTGAAATCAATAAACCCAACTGGAGAATAAAATATTTATGACTTAGGAAATTTTTTTAGAACAGAACATATTTGAAACTTAGGAATTTTTTCTCTAAACCCAACTGGAAAAGATTAAATCAACACTAAATCAAACCCTAAATTTAAACATAGCGTAAGTCTAAACAAAGCCTAAACCTAAGCAGACTAAATAGAGTAAAAATGAGAAAGAACAAAACCCCAGAATTAGTTCAATAACAATCGGGAAGAGAAAGAACCCGGTGGAGGTTTGCTTACCTAAACCTCGGTGGTCGGCCGTCGACGAGGAAGAAGAGAAAGGACCAAGCTAGCGTCAGCGACAATGCGGGCGATCTATCATGGGGGTGGGATGGGGAAATGTCTTTGTGTGCAGGAGAGATGAGGGAAAGAGGAGTGTTTTATGGTTCCCACGAAACGACGCCATTTAGGAATATTACCTATTACGATGAAAATAAAATGTTGTCGGTAAAAGTAGACCTTTTGCCAGCCAAATTATTATTTGGTCACTAAAACTGACTTTTAGTCAGGAATTTTTAATATTTGTCGCCAAAAGCCTTAGAAAAATTTCGCGCCCACCCCTTTTCATTTCTCAGGGTTTTTGGCGACTGACAATAATGTGGGTCGCCAAAGGACGCTTTTAGCCACGAAATTAAGTTCGTGGCTAAAAGCTTGGTTGCTAAAAGAGGTATTTCTTGTAGTGTTCCTAGATGTGAATTAGGATCCACTTCGATAGAATAAATAATCTTCCCAAAAACTCTGGATGGTTATGAGGACAGACTATATGAGCTGCAATCTTCCAATATAGGAGAGGTGTTTGGCCTCTCAAACCTTAATCCTACTAGTGAGTTTGTCCACAAAAGCTGCACCGTCATTTTTTCATAGCCTAGTTGAGATTAAATGCATGCCAATATATCTCACTGAAAGTTGTCAAACCTGAATCCTCAACAAATCAAGGCACAACTGCTGAATATGCTTAGACACACTAAGAAGAATGCATGACTATTAACTTGATTAGGCTTCTGCCCTAAGATCATGCACAAAATGTCCAAACCCTCCTTAATCAACATAGAAGACCATAGATCACATTTTGAGAGATATGAAGGTAATCAGTAAAGCAAAATTTAACCCTAAGCTCCTTACATTTCCAATGAAACTAGAGCTTGGGGAAGTAGAAGCATATTGTAACATCACTGTAAGGACTTCCATGATGCTCGAGCAACTCCAAGGATCATCACAAGCATACAGAGAGAAGCATAAGAAGAAGCAAGTGATCAATGAGAAACTCCTCAAGCTACAACTCAAGTATATGCATGAAAGCCAAGTCAATGATAGAAACTAACATGGCCGAGGTAGTGGTAGCGGTCATGGATGAGGTGGAAGTCATGGTCATGGATGAGGTTGAAATTAAATAAAAAAAAATTCCAACAATAACTATGAGAAAAGAGAAAGCTCAAGATGAGGTAGTGGAAGAAGCAATCAGAACTTGAGGAATTAAAAATCTCAAGTTCAATGTTGTAATTGTCAAAATTTTGGGCATTACAGTTCAGAATGTAGAGCTCCCAACAACAGAATTGAGGAGAAGGCCAACTACATCGAGGAGAAGACTGATGATAAATAAAATCTTCTTCTAGCAAGAAAGGAGACTAATGGTACCCAAGTAAATTCCTGGTATCTTGACACTAGTGCAAACAATCACATGTGTGGAAAGAATGACATGTTCATGGAGCTAGGTGAATCAATAAGCGTAAATGTCTCAGTTGGAGATGATTTCACGACAGTAGTGAAACGAAGAGGTAAACATTCATATTCATTTGAAAGACGGAATGCATCAATTTATTTCAAATGTCTATTATGTGCCCAATATGAAAATTAACATCTTGAGCTTAGGACAACTGTTCAAGAAAGGTCATGATATTCATATGAGGGATTATCATATTTCTATAAAAGATGATAAAAGAACTCCATTGCTAAAGTACTGAGATCAAAGAATTGAATGTTCCTGATTAACATACAAAACGATGTTGTAAAGTTCCTAAAAGCTTGCTGCAAAGATGTATAATAGCTATGGCATCTTCGTTTTGGGCATCTCAATTTTGGAAGTCGAGAGCTACTATCTAAGAAGGAGATGGTGAAGGGACAACCTCGCATCTACCATCCTGACCAGCTTTGTGAAGGGTATGTAGTTGGGATTCAATTAAGGAAAAGATCTCTAAACGAGTCACCCTCAAAAGCCAAAAAGCCACTTAAGCTTATCCATACCAATGTGTGCGGTCTGGTAACTCTAATTATTCTCTTCTCTTTATTTTTCAAGAAAACTTTGGTATTTTTATTGAAGAGGAAGTCAGAAGTATTTTAAGCCTCCAAGAAGTTCAAAGCGTAGTGGAAAAAAGAAAGCGAAAGAAAGATTAAAGCTAGGAGATCCAACCGAGGAGGAGAATTTACTTTTAGGGAGTTTCAAGAGGCCTGTGAAGTAAATGGAATTCGTCGAGCAATGACAATTCCTAGATCCCCTCAATTAAACGATGAGACAGAAGGATAGAACATAACTATCCTCAACATAGCTCAGAGTATACTCAAAAGCAAGAAACTACCCAAGGAGTTTTTGGCCGAAGTAGTGGTATGTGTGATCTACTTATCTAACCAATCTCCAACAAGAAGTGTTTGGGGAAAGACACCGCAAGAAACATGGAGTTGAAGAAAGCCCGACATCTCTCGCTGAGAGTTTTTTATAGTATAGCCTAGTTTCAACTTCATCGGCTTTGATGCAAATTCAAAAGGTTACACTGTACAATCCTAATAATAAGAAGATTATGATCAGTCAATATGTGATGTTTGACAAAAAAAGAATATCGGATTTTGGATCTCATATATATGAGTACAATTTCTTTACTCTGTTTGAAGATGAGCTGAAACCAATAGCACAACCTGGAGAAGCCCAGCAAGAGCCAATGACTCCACCTACTTCGCCAACATCCACAACCCATGGAGATGAGTCATCTTCGTTATCTTCAAGTGGGAGGTAAAGTGAAAGAATTGTGCAACGTAAAAGAAGCCTTCGAGATATTTATGAAGTAATCGAACGATAAGATAATATTACATTTTTTTTCTATTTGTTGAATGTGAACCAGTGAGCTATCAAGAAGCTGTAAAAGATAAGAAGTTGAGAGACGCGTTGGATGAAAAAATCAAGTCGATCAAGAAGAACAATTCGTTGGAACTCATTTCACTTCCCAAAGAACACTACGCAATAAGTGTCGAATGGGTGTACAAAACAAAGTGAAATTCTAAAGGAGAGATTGAAATGCAAAAAGTGAGGCTAGTTGTGAAACAATACAGTCAAAAAGCAAAAATTGATTATGATGAGGTATCACTCCCGTTGCTCGGTTGCAGACTGTTGGACTAATCATTTCTTTGGCATCCCAAAATAAATGGAAGATACATTAAATGGATGTAAATTTTACCTTCCTAAGTCAGCAACCATCAGGCTACGAAGTCAATGGCCATGAAGACAACGTGTTGAAGTTGAAGAAGGCTCTTTACGGGTTAAATTAAGCACCAAAATCATGGATTAGCCAAATAGAGAGGAACTTCCAAGAGAATGGCTTCAAGAAATGTCCTTAAGATCATGCTCTATATATCAAGATAAAAAGGGAGATATTTTGATAGTGTGCCTCAATGTGGATGATTTGACCTTCACTGGAAGTAACCCAAGCATGTTCAACGAATTCAAGAAAGTGATGACGAAGAAATTCAGGATAGCAGACATGGGACTCTTGGTGTACTACCTTGGCATTGTAGTTAATGCAAAAAAGGATGGAATTTTTATTTCATTGGAAAGCTATTGAAAGGAGATCCTGAAGAAGTTCAAGATGGAGAACTGTAAGTCGATAAGCACACCATGGAATACAGAGTCAAGATGTCCAAATACAAAGAAGAAGAAAGTGTAGATCCAAGATTCTTCAAAGGTTTGGTAGGAAGTCTACGCTACCTAACCCACAAGATTCATGATATTCTTCACGCAGTCAGATTGGTTAGTTGCTACATGGAATCTTCAACAACCACCCATTTTAAAGTCGCAAAGAGAATTCTTCGCTATGTGAAAGGTCCAATTGACTTTGGCTTGTTCTATTTAGTTTCTAGTGACTACCAAGCTTGTTAGATATAGCAAAAGTGTTAGGACAAAGATAGAGATAATCGAAGGAGCACAACTAGATTCGTATTTGTCATGGGAGATTGCTTTTCACATAGATGTCAAAGAAATAACCGATTGTCACACTATCCACTTGTGAAGCAGAATATGTTGTTGTTATCTCATGCTTTTTTCATACATTTTGGCTTGGAAATCTATTGCAAGAGATAGGCTTGATACAAGAAGATGCGGCCAAGGTTTGTGTCGACAACAAGTCACTCATTGCCTTAGCAAAGAAAGTATTCCATGATAAAGCAAACACATCGATATTGACTATCATTAAGGGAGTGCATTGCAAGAAAGTATGTGCAAGTTGAATATATGAAGTCATAAGATCAAGTTGTCGATATTTTTACTAAGCCAATGACAAGAGAAGATTTTGTAAGATTAAGGAACTTACTAGGGGTCACAATATCAAGTTAAAGGGCAGTGTTAGATCATAAAGTTGATCCTTTATGGGAACCCTAACCAAAACTCAATCAAATTAGAGACCAAGTCCATAATCAAGGTCCAAAACTACAAGCCTTCTACCTAAAATATTCTAGAGTTTGGTAATTGTACATGTGAAAATTTAGTAGCTTCAAATATTATTAGAAGGTTAGAGAAGAATGAGGTGTGAGGTTTTTATAATTTTGAATTAGTTTATTTGTGTGCTGTAGTATGTTTGTAAGTAGTATAAATACCCTTCTCCATTTTGATTTAGGCATAAAGAAGAGTAAGAGCTTCTAAGTGAGTGAAGAAGCAAAGTCTTCTCAGAGTGTGAGTTGTACTATTTTCCAGTGAGTTGATTAAGAGTGTTCTTATAAGATTTCTTTGAGTTTGAATAAAAATTGTTTGTGTGAGTGTCGCATTTCCAACAGATGAATGCTTAACATGTGTCAAATTTAACAAACTGGCGATCCGTTTTAAAAAAGAATCATGTACGCACACTCCGGCCTCTGATTCTTCTCTTTTATTGTTGACTCTGTCATACTCATTAATTGTATGTTTGTTTGAAATGCATCGTCCTCGGTTGCTTAGCGATTTATCTAAACACTACCAACCAGCCTTACACTTTTTCTAGGCTTTTTTTCTAATTTTTTGGTATACTTAAATTTAACTGATTGTGCATGCCTTAACTAGATCCGACTACACAAAATATCCGTTGCTTAACTGATTCTTATCTCAGAAACCACTCCAGTTTGGGCGAATCACTGATTTTTGGGTTAAAATTAAATTAGATTCTATTAATTCTTTGGTTTCTTGCTATAAGATGAGGCCTGACTAGGTTGACAGTAGGATATCCTAGTATATGCCAGTTTTTGTCGAAATGAGTCCAGGTCACAACATTTTGAAAATGAAGGCTAGCAAAGGGACTATAGAAGGACAAAAAGGTTAGCTACATTTTGTTCCTAAAAGCTTTACCGATGAAAACTTAGGCTTTTAGTGACGAATATTTTTGTGGTGATGTGTTCTTCTCTTATAGTGCATACTGGATCTCTACTTGGGAAAGTTTCCCTTCGTAGTCTCGAAGTAGGGAGATAAAGGAAGCTTGATGTGCGCAATATGTATAGCTCAACGCCTGGAAGCATTATCCAATGCTTTGGTGGAGGTTCGTCACTTGGTTGCTTGTTGTTTATAGATGGAGGAGATGGAACGCTGCTCGACTACTGCAACACCTATTCATGACCTAGCAAAGCAAATCTGATCATAAGATTAATGAACAAATCCTCATCTTATTCTTCACCAGTTATGACCTCTTCCACCCCTTCATCCCCTTCATCCTTCCTAATACTTCCTACTATTAAATTTAGAAGACTGTTTCTTTCTTATATTCTCTTTTCTCAATTGAGAAGGATGATAAAGGTTTTAACTATAATATAATGGGGAAATCTACTTTACTGAAATCGTTCTTTTCAGTGCTCTGATATTACATGGTGATTATGGGTGGACTTTGAATTTGTCCATTCTTTGATAATTTACACTTTGTTTGAGGTGGCTTTTTTTGGGTAACATTGTTAACATATGGAAAATGGTAGCTAGGTTTTGAAATTTTTTAATTTGAAGAAGCATTATCTTGATAGAAGGTTCAACTTGATATTGTTACATAGTTTAAAGCTTAAAATGTACTTGTACGTTTCTTATAAATTAGGACCTAATGTATATCTTTATGATAGTTTGAACAAGTGAACTACAATTTCCCTACAAATATAACCATATTTTGATAAAGAATATGTTATATTCCTCTTTTCAGAAGCACTTGAATGTATTGTGATAGTTTAGGGTCTAATGTGTATCTTAAAGTTTAAGGTTAAAATTGTACATGTGTTTCTTGTAGTTTATGATCTATTGAGCAATTATACCGTAATCTTCCTTGAAAAATAACCATGTTTTTATAATATTTACAATTTTAACCTTAAACGTTAAGATACACATTATATATATATATGTGTGTGTGTTATATTCATCTTTCCATGAAACACCTCTACATATTGTGAAGCCTACTTATTTATTTTTGTCTGAGTATTGAGAATACTTGGACATGTGTTTCTTGTAAAGAGTGTTTGATTATAAAAAAAAATTATACAACAATATTTGTCAAATAAATGTGATTTAGGGTATGCTGAGAAAGCTTACGAGGAGATTTTTATAATTGAAATAACATTATTTTTAGTTAAAAATTATTTCCTATACATCATTGTACAAAGTGTTAGAATATATTTTGATGCATATTTATTTGTATATGAAAGCATTTTAAAAACACTTGGATATGCGTTTCTTGTCCAAATATTTTAAGATACCAACATGTGTTTTTAAATAAGCGTGATATAAATTAGTACTTGTTTATTAATGCTTAAAGTGTTTTAAGTAAAAAGCTCCCAATATCACTTTTAGAGTAATTTTTTCAAATGCATTAAATTGTTTCCAGACGAAAAATTTTAAAACTGAACAAAAGATGAATAAAGATGTTTTTGTGGTCCATTAGTCTAGAATTCTTGGAACCTAACCTTAATCTATAATCACTACAAGAAAATTGGCATATTGCGACCATTAAATCACGACGGTTGGGACAACCGTCGCGATATATTAATTTATGGCGACGGTTTTCAGAAAACTATTGCAAATAATGACCTATGGCGATGATTTTCCCATACCTGTTCCCCTAGATGAATTCTTTGTGATGGTTTCTAAATAACCGTCACAATAGAGGTACTTTTTTGCGACAGTTCTAGCATAACGTCATAACAACCGTCAGCGGGAAACGAGAAAAATAAGAAAAAATAAGAAAAATAAGAAAAAACTGAAGAGGTAAATCAATTAATGAATGTTGAACAAGGAACCGATACTTCCATTTTGATAAGGAAGTTAATATTTGTGTTGGATATGTTTTAAAATGATGACAAATATTGTAATGCTTCCTTATCCAGTGTTGTCATATTCAATCTCAGTTATAGTTATTTTAACCTAGACTTGTTCTTACTTAACTATTTACATAATCATATAGAAGTTGATTCTATTGTACCATAGAAACTGCTTCTAGTGTGACAGGTTTTATTGAAAATTATCTTTTTATATTGACAGGATATCAATATTCAATTAACTTTCCAAGCTGCTGTCATCTAGGATTGATGGTGATTTTAAATTTGTTATAACTTATGTTTTCTAGGAAGTGATGTGGAAAGGATTTGGCCATTGGTTTAGTGTATGACTTATGAATTTATTTAAATGGCTATATTGTGTTGGATGTGCATTTGGAGTAATAAGAATTGACATGTAATTTCTGTTACAGGAGGAGTTGACATGTAAACAACGTATGAATTTTTAAAAAAAATATTATAACATGCTGCCGCTATATGTAGAAATATTTTGATGTATTGCAATGGTTTTTGTACCCCGCAATTTATATAGACCATATATATACTGCGACGGCCTATGACCACTGGTTGTGAACGTCACAATTTTAAAAGACCATAGAGATATGGAAACAGGGGGTGAACAAAGTCTTCAATAGAGAAGACTTAGAGGATGAAGACACTGTTTCTAATCTTGATGTATTGATCATTACCAACTTATACACTTGAGTGTATATAGAGTTTATAATACTGAGAGAACTTAGAAGCTATATTCAATAATGACAGTTAGCTAGTAACTAAACCTAACTAATTTAGTTAGGTGTGCTGCATGGCTCCATGAGACAGTGCGTAGGTTAGGGAGCTCAATATCTCTATCATCCCCCCTCAAGCAAAGGGGGGAAGTGCCCACTTGAAGCTTGGACTTCAAATATTGGAATTGAGAAGGAGACGCTGCCTTAGTGAGAACATCGACAATTTGGTCATGTGAGGGAACAAAGCATATATCTAGTGTCTTGGACAGAACTTTGTCACGTACGAAGTGTAGGTCAATCTCCAAATGCTTTATCCGAGCATGTAGGATTGTATTAGCTGCCACAGAGCATGCACTCATGTTACCACCCCAAATGACTAGAGAAGAGGGAAGCTTAATATGCACTTTAGACAAGAGAGATTGAATCCTAGCTACTTCAGTAGCTGCTTTGGACAAAAGCTCGATATTCACTTTCAATGCTCAATCATGCTACAACAACCTACTTTTTAAAAGATCAAGAGATAGGTGAATTGTCAGAAATACTACATAAGCTCTTATGAACCTTCGATCATTGAGGTTAGATGCCTAGTCAGCATCAGAATAAGCTTCAAGAGATAAATTTGAGGAACGTCTTAGTGTTATGCCATAAAAAAAGGAGCCTTTGAGGTACCTGAGTAAACGCTTACAGAACTTCCACTAGAAGATAATAGGCCTATTGTTATAATTTTTTTATAGTGCAAGTGTACACTATTGTCGTCAAATAATAAATGTTTATAAAAATAGAGTATCGTCCACAAGATTGATTGGTATTAATTATTAAAATTAATTATACCTTAATTCTAATTGAGAATGATGAAAAGTTAAGATTTTTGAATGAAAAATTGAACTAAAAAGATTAATACTTGATAAGTAGAAATAATTCAAATTTGAATAGTTAAAAGTTCTAGAATTTTCGATTTCACCAAATCAAACATGCTCTGAATTTTAAATCCCAATCAATCAATGTTTATCAAATTATTGATAGTAAATTTTTCTAATGTAATTATCTCTTTCTCAAGCATCGATAACAATGAATCAAAAATACTGATCATATATCTCTGTCAAGATAAATAAATTGAAACTCATTAAGCACAAGAAATTATAATTGTTATAATAGATCTATAATAATCTCTGACTTATTAAATTCTAATGATATTATAAACCAAGAGGAAATTTAATGATCACTTCTCAGTCTCAGAATTAAAACTAAAATCATGCAATAGTTGGTCAGACGATGACAAGCATTAAGAACATATTATAATACTCAATAATACTAAATAAACATCGATCGAATTGAAAACTGAAATTTATGAATAATCATGATTTGACTATTTCGTAGTCCTAGATAAGAAATTTAGAACATACTAGAATAAGAAAACATCCTAATAATATTCATGAACATAGATGATAAGAGAAGAAAAACTAGATTTGAGAATGAATTGAAGTTGAGATCCGTCTCTCAGTTTGATCTGTCTTCATTTCCTCTCTAAAAAGCTCTCTTATCTGCCTCTCACGTCCAAAGAGTCCCTCCAAGAATCCTAAAATATTATATTTATATACTAGGGATCGCAAAAAAAAAGTCTCTTCTATCTCTCTTAGCTTCTAAAAAAAGGTTAACCTTGTAACCTTTGATATAACAAGATTGTAACAACCTTGATATGAGATATTAATAGTTGAAGAGGCTCGAGATCTCTGTATGAAACTCATACTTTGAGAGCACTGATTTGAGCTTGATTCCCACCATTCCTCTTCTCTTCTTCTCCCTTTTGATATGTGTTCTTTCTTTCACTGTGTTTGCACAATTCTCACAATAATTAATTTATTGACTATGTAATTAGACTAATTCATCCAAAAATTTGACACCGAGTCCACGTTGCAATGAACACCCTGAACTTTAATATTTATTCACCCCAAAACTAAATTTTCTTACTATTTTCAATGGAATATTTCTTTACATGTGCTTCATATGTGACTCATAAAGATAAAATTATCTTTCTATTAACCCTGTCAAGAGACACAATTTTGTCAAATCTTTTCCATACTAACATTATAATCAAATGTGTAGGATCTAAATAAAATTCAAACAAAGTTTTAAACACTTACTATAAGTGTTTATGCATGAATTATAAAGGAGAACTGAAATCGTGCAATGCAGGATTTACACGACGTATCATAAAAACACCATGCATACGAAATGAACTAGAAATTGTTCGAATAAAAGTTTACGAACTGATAAAGTCGCAAGTTGGTGGTGAGTGGAAAGACTATGCCCATCTTCGCCGCTTTCTTCTTTCATTTTACTACTTGTGATGTATCTTCTTCTAGTTTATCTAAGTTTCTTTCCGATGCCTATTCTTTAGACAAGAGGTAGTACACTCGTCCATTCAAGACTCTAGATGACAGAGCTAAGATCATTGCCGCTTACATGATCTTGATTGTGAGGTTTCCTTTTCATCCTCCTCATCATCTGTTGCCGCTGCACTCTCTCACTGCGAGCAATTCTTTTCTTCTTCTTCTTTTACTGAAGCCATTAAAATCATGAGACCTATTAACCTTCCTGTCCAATGTTCTAAAAACCAAACGTTTCCCCTTTATCTGTTGCTTCTTAACAACTGACACCTGCCACAAGACCTTTAGATTCTCCCATTCTTATTTCTTTGGCCCCTAGGCTTCTTCTCCTCTTTATACCCCTCTCATTAGGCTTGATTTTCAACCAAGATTTTAGGCTTCTCCATCTTAAGTACTGGTCTAATCGGTGTCGCTTAATCTAATGATTAGCATGTTAGAAACGGTGCCACATTTCTGAACGATTTTCCTCTGGGTTTTGACTCGAGGATCCCCTGCAAGATCAACTTATTGGATGAACCTGAGCTTTCCAAATGGTTGTGAGCCACGTCCGATTCTTAGTTAATGTTAATCCCCTGGGAGAAAAGAGTTTGAAGGTAACTTTGGAGCATAAGCTTCTCTATTATTTTCCCCTTTACTTACTCTTTTTTATGCTTACTTACCATCATTTTTTTCTTTTTTCCGGCCTCCATTTATCACAACGCTCTTTCTAATAAGCTTAATAGCTTTAGCGTTGACCTGGTCAGATACGAACAGAAGTATCTGACTTTAAGCACCAAAGTTGTTAAGCTTATGAGAGAGAGGGTTGTGATAAATGGAGGACGGAAAAAAGAAAAAACGATGGTAAGTAAGCATAATAAAAGAGTATGTAAATGGGAAAACAACGGAGAAGTTACCCTCCGAAGACTGTGGCTAGTACCTTTTGGAGACCTTTCAAAATCTCTTCTCCCAAGAGCTTATACGAACACAAGTATCTGACTTTAAGTGCCAACTCGCTGTTAAGTAGCGAGAGATTGGAAGCCTTGACAATAGGGATAAGGCTTTCATACTCGAGGCCGAAGAGATTAGAGCGGAGGCCAACCGCAAAGCCCAAGAAGTGGTCCACACTTTGATTGAAAGGACAGATGCTTAGATGGTTGAAGCCCTGAAGGAAAAGGATGAAGAAGCCTATGAGCATTATACTGCTCAGGACAAGCTACTTGAGTGGGACGTCTATACACGGGTTGCCTTGATGGTTCTACTTTGGTAGCTCCTCAGTTCAAACTTATTGCAGCAGTCCTTCTGGCAGCCAAAGATGAAGGAGCCACTATCGTGATTGCTATCAAAGCTATCATGAAGGAGGTTATGCCTGAAGAGACACGGAGCAATCGTAATCCCCTTGAAGAAGTACATTGTACAGGGCTTGAGGCTCTTCTTTTTCCTTTCTTTCTCTTTTTGTACTTTGTAATTAGATTTCTCAAACAATTGAAAAAGACAATTTTTTTTAATTCGACTCACTAGTCTTCAGTACTTAGTTAATCCTGACCATAATCACTTGGACAATTCTACTTCGTGTACTTAGGTAATTTTCATTTTGTTTTACCTTAAACGGATGTTTGGCACACTTGGACAATTTTCATTGTGTTTGGGCTTCAGCAGCTGCTATGCACTTAGACCACTTCGATTTTGTTTTACCTTAAGGTCGCTTGGCACACCCAGGTGTTTTTTAACTTTTTTGCCTTAAGCGGCTATTTGTCACATGAAAAATTTTCATTCTTTTTGCCTTAACAGGCCGCTTGGAACACTTAGATAATTTTCCTTGACCTCGGGCCTCGTCGCATCTCCGTTCGATTTTGGAGTTTCACGTTCGCTTTAGGAACTCTCTAACTTTTTTGATTCAGGTGTTTGGCTTTCGATCTTTTTGGATTCGGACCTTAAGCTTTCCCTTAGTGTAGATTCAGATTTGAAGTTCTCCCTCTTTTTAGATTTCGGCTTGGTTAAAAATATAATATTACGTCCACTATAAAATCAAATAAAAATATAAAAGATACGACTTATGTGAAAAACCCTTTAATAGAAAAAAACCATGGAATTTGAGATCTTTAACTATTAATCTAAAAGAGGAGTTTATAGTCATACATAGTATTTCTTCATGGGAACTACATTCCACAGCTTCGCTACTAGAGTTGCAAGAGCGTCAGTGTGAGAATTTTTTCCTCTTGGAATTTGTATCATTTGGTATTCTCTGACTTTTTCCTACAGTCCGTTCGTCCACTACAAATATTTAGCCCTCCTTTCATCTTTGGCCATGTGGTTTCATGTAACTTGGTTAGTTAGAATTTAGGAATCACAAAACCATTAACTTTTGTTACCCTAATTTCTAGGATGAGGCGGATTTCTACGAATAGAGCCCCGTATTCGGCCTCGTTGATTGGAAGCGTCAATGCCGAATAATAAAGAATGCTCTATGATTTCCCAATACATCATTTCAATCACGATGCATGCTCATGCTCCTCACTAGTTGGGTGCTTTATTACAAATAACTTCCAATCTCTCGTAGATGCGCCCATGTTATTGCTTGGTATGGATTGATCTTGGATGAATTCTGCAATAAAATTTAATAAGTCCCTTTGATGGATGTTCGGGGCATATAATGGTTCTCGAACTGTTCCAACACTGCTACCCAGTTGGCCATTCTACCAGCAAGATCTGGTGAGTGTAGAATGCTTTAGACTTGGCATTCTATCAATATTAGTATTGTGTGTGCTTGGAAAAAAGGTTTAAGCTTACTTGATGCTATTACCAACCGATATGATATTTTTCCATTTTCTAGTATCGGGTCTCTGCAGTCGTGAGGCATTTACTAGTGAAGTGGACTAGATTTTGTTGTTTATCTTATTCTTTAACCAGAGCCGCACTAACATCTATTTCTGATACCGCTAGATATAAGTAGAGATCTTTGTTTGGATGCAGTTTTGAAAGTAAATTTAATGAAGCTCAGTATTCCTAGATTGCTCAGAAAGTGACTTCGCATTTTTCATCGCACCTTTCCAGCAAACTCTTCCAATTGCTACTAATTTTGTTGTTAAACTCTGCAAGTCTTTCAAACTTCTAGGCGTTGCTTGACTTTATCATGGTTGATTTCTATCCCCCCATGTGTGACCATAAACCCTACGAAGTTCTTGGCCGCACTCACTATACAGATTTCTCTTGGTTAAGCTTCATGTTCTGTTTTTTGAGTTTGGTGAAAGTCATTTTCTAGTACCATCATATCATTTACATAGACTTCGATTGTCTGCCTTATCTGCTTTTGAAAGATGTGGTTCACCAAACTCTGATAGGTCACTCCAGTAGTTTTAAGCCCAGAAAGCATTCCTCTGTAATCATAAATACCCTGATCTATTATAAAATATATTTTTTCTTGATCTGGAGAACACATTTTCACCTGCTTGCACTTGGAGAAGGCGTCGATGAAGCTCAACAGCTCATGTTTGGATGTTGCATCAATCAGATGGTCAATTCGGGGAAGCAGGTACTCATCTTTTGGAAACGCCTTTCATGTCCGTGAAATATACACAAATCCTCAATTTTTCGTTGTTCTTCTTCACTAGTACAATGTCTGACAGCAATTCTGGATACATAACTTCTCTAATGAAGTTGACCTTCAATAATCTTTATGTTAGGTTAATGCCCTCAAAGCATGTGTATTAATATTTTAATATGAAAATTAATGAAATTACATTTTTCTTATAATTGTTCTTGTAAATTATTGTTGAATAACTTATATAAATATCTAAAAAATTTCATATTCATTAATGAGACTATCATCTTGTATTAGTATGAGAGGATTAAGATCATAGATAATGAATAAAATTAACAGCAACAAATTAAAGTATGAAAACTTAAATGAATGGTTGCTAGTATGATTCACTAAGTTTTATGAATGCATGTGATCCAGATCTGAATCATTGATGTGGACAGATATCTTAGTGAATGTATTTTATATAATAAAATTATATATAATAGGACCGATGTGAATTAATATCTTTATCAACTTACCATTTATCATAAAGATTTAATACACATCAATCTGATCATCATATGTAGATTAGTCTGAATCATGAGTAGTCATGAACTCCTATGCATGTCTACTGGATCTTTTGATTTACTCGTTAAGGTTGTTTGTAAAACATGCTAGAGACTTTTGTTTTAGAGATTTAGTGATATGGATGGCTGGGAACATGATCCTATAAGATTTAAAATTCAAGCTTTCTTAACGGATCGTATATTAGTTCCCTTAAGTGTTAATTCTGGAACTGAATAGTTATTTAGCTCAAATTTATAATATGATTATAAATTAGTCATTCACTAGTGAATTAATGGTACTTAAGGATCAATAGGTAATTAGAATTGGAGGATAGAACTACATGAAATGATTATATCAATGCACTACATAAGAATACTGTATAAATACATTCTATAAGAGTGCAATTGCCATATTTATAGTGAAGTAATAATGAAATTAATAAAGAAGATTATTTAATTAAATAGTTTATTTAATAATCTAGTTTATTGGAGCTTAGAATTATAGGTGCATGGTCCCCAAGTTACTTCTGTTCCATACAGTCTAGGGTGTGAATATTTCAAGACATGAGAAAATGACTGACTTGTAAAAAGAATTTTTATTCTAGGGTAACTATATAATTACAAGATAATTATGTATGATTAATTAATTAATCAAATTATTTTTATTAATTTTTAGAAATTATATATAAATAATTATATCGATTAGTTTTCTAATTATTGATAAGTGAGACAGAATATATAATTTATGAATTAAATAATCATAAAATATTATTAGATAATAATTAAATCAACTAAATTTGTTATTTGTGAACTAATAGATCAGCTAGTTGATTGAGATGATCTTATAAGTTAAGATTGAATTAACTTATATGTGGATATTGCAGTACTTACCACGTGTCAATCGTTGATTGAAATTAATGTCACATGGCACTACAGTAGTGGGCGTGCAGTATTGTAGTGCCACGCGACACTACAGTAGTGTCGTGGCACACAGTGCTGTGAGGCACTTTGTTAGTTCATGGAAACTACATACAGTGTCGTGTGGCACTGTAATTATGCACCAAATTATAGAGGGTCCCACTGTAATGGTAATTTGGTGATTAAATGTTATTTTGTGTACATCCCTAAAAATCTTATGAGCCTAGAAAATATATATAGATATTATTCTAATGGTCTCAGTGTTGGTTGAGTGTTGAGAACACAGTTGCTATTAGTGTGAACTTTCTTTGTGATAAAAAGTTAATCAAAAACTCTGAAAGAATAATAATCGTATTATGTTAGAGGATTGTCTCACTGAATTCATCTTTCTCAGTAAATCTCTAGATCTCAAGTGTTGAGTACATCTAATGACAGAAAGTGTGTCTTTTAATTATTTTACATGCCCACACATGTCTTAGTTTGTTTGAGGATTGGCTTGGAAGATTTTGGTGTTGATATCGAAGTCCGTTGTTCGTGGGAACGCATGATCTTGGTTTACGATGACGTTTGATATCGACTACAAAAGGTATATGATTCATATCCATGTATGACTTAGATTTTATATATAAATATATAATGGATCCTGATCGAAAAGAGTTTTTTAATAATTTTTTTAGAAAATCATTGTTTCGCATTTATTTGCTTTTATCGAAAAAGTTTCTCTTTTATAATTTTTTTATAACCCCACGTTTTCGGCACGCAAGCGCCGCATTTCCAACAATTGGTATCAGAGNGTTTGTTACTTACAAAAGGATGGCTTAATAGGGTCAATTCAAGATGTTTATTACGTACCAGACCTCAAGACCAACATTTTGAGTATGGGGCAACTCACGGAGAAAGGTTACTCAATACTTTTAAAAGACCGGGTACTACACTTGAAGGACAAGCAAGGGCGTCTGGTTGCTTGAGTCGAGATAGGAAGAATTCTGATGTACAAACTGAATTTAAGAAGCCTGTGAGAAAAATGTTTGCGAGTCAACGTAGAAGACAAGGCGTCGCTGTGGCATCTCCGCTTTGGTCACCTACATCATGGTGGTCTAAAAGAGTTAGCAAAGAAGAACATGGTGCACAGGCTGCTGGACATGGACTATGAGGGAAAATTTTGTGAAGAATGTGTACTTGGCAAGCAAGTGAGAACCTCGTTTCAAAAGAAGGTAGAATATCGAGCTAAAGATACTCTCGAGTTGATTCATACCGAAATATGTGGACCAATCGCCCCTGAATCTTTCAGTGGTAAAAGGTACTTCATTTCCTTTATCGATGATTTCTCACGAAAAGCTTGGGTTTATTTTCTGAAAGAAAAATCCGAGGCATTCGAGGTGTTCAAAAAGTTCAAAGTGATGGTGGAGAAGGCAAATGGTAGACACATCAAAGCCGTACGATCCGATAGAGGTGGCGAGTATACTTCGACGGCTTTCATAGAGTATTGCGAAGAGCAAGGCATAAGGAGATTTCTAACCGCACCATACTCTCCTCAACAAAACGGTGTGGCCGAGAGGAAGAACCGGACTATTCTCGACATGGTTCGATCAATGCTCAAGAGCACGAAGATGTCGAAGGAATTCTGGGCAGAAGCTGTGCAATGTGCCATCTATGTACAAAATCGATGTCCACATGTGAAGTTAGATGATCAAACACCATAAGAGGCATGGAGCAGATAAAAGCCGACAGTTTCTCATCACAAAGTGTTCGGTAGTGTGGCTTATGCACACATATTGGATCAACGAAGAATGAAGCTCGAAGACAAAAGTAAAAGGTATATTTTTATTGGGTATGATGAGAAGACAAAATGGTACAATCTACTTAACCCGATAAGCAAGAAGGTGATGGTGAGTCGTGATGTGTGAGTAAATGAAGAAAGCGAGTGGGACTAGAATAATTCGACGGAGGTTATCATCGAAGTTGGAGAATCATCAGTCGTTGCACCAATAAGTATACCAACAAACTCTGAAACTACCGATGAGGAAGATGAACCACGACAACCCAAAATGTGAAGTTTGCAAGATTTGTATGATTCGACAAATGAGGTACACCTTGTATGTCCTTTGGCAGATGCTGAAAATATCAGGTTTGAAGAGGCGGTGCGAGACAAGAAGTGGCAAACTGCCATGAACGAAGAGATTAAGGCGATTGACCGCAACAACATATGGGAGCTAGCAGAATTGCCGAAAGGCAGTCAGCCTATTGGTCTGAAGTGGGTGTTCAAGAAAAAGATAAATGCTCAAGGCGAGATAGAACGGTACAAGGCGAGACTTGTTGCGAAGGGATACAAGATATAGATAAGAATTGACTATGATGAGGTGTTTGCTCTTTCCCCTGGGAGAAAAGAGTTTGAAGGTAACTTTGGAGCATAAGCTTCTCTATTATTTTCCCATTTACTTACTCTTTTTTTTGCTTACTTACTCGTGATTGCTGTCAAAGCTATCATAAAGGAGGTTATGCCTGAAGAGACATGGAGCGATCGTAATCCCCTTGAAGAATTACATTGTACAAGACTTGAGGCTCTTCTTTTTCCTTTGTCTCTTTTTTTTACTTTGTAATTAGATTTCTCAAACAATTGAAAAAGACACTTTTTTTTAATTCAACTCACTAGTCTTCAGTACTTAGTTAATCATGACCATAATCACTTGGACAATTCTACTTCGTGTACTTAGGTAATTTTCATTTTGTTTTACCTTAAACGGATGCTTGGCACACTTGGACAATTTTCATTTTGTTTGGGCTTCAGCGGCTGCTATGCACTTAGACCACTTTGATTTTGTTTTACCATAAGGTCGCTTGGCACACCCAGGTATTTTTTTTAACTTTTTTGCCTTAAGCGGCTATTTGTCACACTGAATAATTTTCATTCTTTTTGCCTTAACAGGCTGCTTGGAACACTTCGATAATTTTCCTTGACCTCGGGCCTCTTCGCATCTCCGTTCGATTTTGGAGTTTCACGTTCGCTTTAGGAACTCTCTAACTTTTTTTATTCAGGTGTTTGGCTTTCCATCTTTTTGGATTCGGACCTTAAGCTCTCCCTTAGTGTAGATTCAGATTTGAAGTTCTCCCTCCTTTTAGATTTCGGCTTGGTTAAAAATATAATATTATGTCTACTATAAAATCTAATAAAAATATAAAAGATACGACATGATTTTATGTGAAAAACCCTTTAATAGAAAAAAACCATGGAATTTGAGATCTTTAACTATTAATCTAAAAGAGGAGTTTATAGTCATACATAGTATTTCTTCATGGGAACTACATTCCACAGCTTGGCTACTAGAGTTTCAAGAGCGTCAGTGTGAGAATTTTTTCCTCTTGGAATTTGTATCATTTGGTATTCTCTAACTTTTTCCTACAGTCCGTTCGTCCAGTACAAATATTTAGCCCTCCTTTCATCTTTGGCCATGTGGTTTCTTGTAACTTGGTTAGTTACAATTTAGGAATCACAAAACCATTAACTTTTCTTACCCTAATTTCTAGGATGAGGCGGATTTCTATGAATAGAGCCTCGTATTCAGCCTCGTTGATTGGAAGCGTCAATGCCGAATAATAAAGAATGCTCTATGATTTCCCAATACGACATTTGAATCACGATGCATGCTCATGCTCCTCACTAGTTGGGTGCTTTATATACAAATAACTTCCAATCTCTCGTAGATGTGCCCATGTTATTGCTTGGTATGGATTGATCTTGGATGAATTCTGCAATAAAATTTAATAAGTCCCTTTGATGGATGTTCAGGGCATATAATGGTTCTCGTACTGTTCCAACACTGCTACCCAGTTGGCCATTCTACCAGCAAGATCTGGTGAGTGTAGAATGCTTTAGACTTGGCATTCTATCAATATTATTATTGTGTGTGCTTGGAAAAAATGTTTAAGCTTACTTGATGCTATTACCGACCGATATGATATTTTTCCATTTTCTAGTATCGGGTCTCTATGGTCGTGAGGCATTTACTGGTGAAGTGACTAGATTTTGTTGTTTATCTTATTCTTTAACCAGAGCCGCACTAACATCTATTTCTGATACCGCTAGATATAAGTAGAGATCTTTGTTTGGATTCAGTTTTGAAAGTAAATTTAGTGAAGCTAAGTATTCCTAGATTGCTCAGAAAGTGACTTCGCATTTTTCGTCGCACCTTTCCCGCAAACTCTTCCAATTGCTACTAATTTTGTTGTTAAACTCTGCAAGTCTTTCAAACTTCTAGGTGTTGTTCGACTTTATCATAGTTGATTTCTATCCCCCCATGTGTGACCATATACCCTACGAAGTTCTTGGCCGCACTCACAAAACAGATTTCTCTTGGTTAAGCTTCATGTTCTGTTTTTTTAGTTTGGTGAAAGTCATTTTCTAGTACCATAATATCATTTACATAGACTTCCATTGTCTGCCTTATCTACTTTTGAAAGATGTGGTTCACCAAACTCTGATAGGTCACTCCAGTAGTTTTAAGCACAAAAGGCATTCCTCTGTAATCATAAATACCCTGATCTATTATAAAATATATTTTTTCTTGATCTGGAGAACACATTTTCACCTGCTTGCACTTGGAGAAGGCGTCGATGAAGCTCAACAGCTCATGTTTGGATGTTGCATCAATCAGATGGTCAATTCGGGGAAGCAGGTACTCATCTTTTGGAAACGCCTTTCATGTCCGTGAAATATACACAAATCCTCAATTTTTCGTTGTTCTTCTTCACTAGTACAATGTTTGACAGCAATTTTGGATACATAACTTCTCTAATGAAGTTGACCTTCAATAATCTTTATGTTGGGTTAATGCCCTCAAAGCATGTGTACTAATATTTTAATATAAAATTTAATGGAATCATATTTTTCTTATAATTGTTCTTGTAAATTATTGTTGAATAACTTATATAAATAGCTGAAAAATTTCATATTCATTAATGAGACTATCATCTTGTATTAGTATGAGAGGATTAAGATCATAGATAATGAATAAAATTAACAGCAACAAATTAAAGTATGAAAACTTAAATGAATGGTTGCTAGTATGATTCACTAAGTTTTATGAATGCATGTGATCCAGATCTGAATCATTGATGTGGACAGATATCTTAGTGAATGTATTTTATATAATAAAATTATATATAATAGGACCGATGTGAATTAATATCTTTATCAACTTACCATTTATCATAAAGATTTAATACACATCAATCTGATCATCATATGTAGATTAGTCTGAATCATGAGTAGTCATGAACTCCTATGCATGTCTACTGGATCTTTTGATTTACTCGTTAAGGTTGTTTGTAAAACATGCTAGAGACTTTTGTTTTAGAGATTTAGTGATATGGATGGCTGGGAACATGATCCTATAAGATTTAAAATTCAAGCTTTCTTAACGGATCGTATATTAGTTCCCTTAAGTGTTAATTCTGGAACTGAATAGTTATTTAGCTCAAATTTATAATATGATTATAAATTAGTCATTCACTAGTGAATTAATGGTACTTAAGGATCAATAGGTAATTAGAATTGGAGGATAGAACTACATGAAATGATTATATCAATGCACTACATAAGAATACTGTATAAATACATTCTATAAGAGTGCAATTGCCATATTTATAGTGAAGTAATAATGAAATTAATAAAGAAGATTATTTAATTAAATAGTTTATTTAATAATCTAGTTTATTGGAGCTTAGAATTATAGGTGCATGGTCCCCAAGTTACTTCTGTTCCATACAGTCTAGGGTGTGAATATTTCAAGACATGAGAAAATGACTGACTTGTAAAAAGAATTTTTATTCTAGGGTAACTATATAATTACAAGATAATTATGTATGATTAATTAATTAATCAAATTATTTTTATTAATTTTTAGAAATTATATATAAATAATTATATCGATTAGTTTTCTAATTATTGATAAGTGAGACAGAATATATAATTTATGAATTAAATAATCATAAAATATTATTAGATAATAATTAAATCAACTAAATTTGTTATTTGTGAACTAATAGATCAGCTAGTTGATTGAGATGATCTTATAAGTTAAGATTGAATTAACTTATATGTGGATATTGCAGTACTTACCACGTGTCAATCGTTGATTGAAATTAATGTCACATGGCACTACAGTAGTGGGCGTGCAGTATTGTAGTGCCACGCGACACTACAGTAGTGTCGTGGCACACAGTGCTGTGAGGCACTTTGTTAGTTCATGGAAACTACATACAGTGTCGTGTGGCACTGTAATTATGCACCAAATTATAGAGGGTCCCACTGTAATGGTAATTTGGTGATTAAATGTTATTTTGTGTACATCCCTAAAAATCTTATGAGCCTAGAAAATATATATAGATATTATTCTAATGGTCTCAGTGTTGGTTGAGTGTTGAGAACACAGTTGCTATTAGTGTGAACTTTCTTTGTGATAAAAAGTTAATCAAAAACTCTGAAAGAATAATAATCGTATTATGTTAGAGGATTGTCTCACTGAATTCATCTTTCTCAGTAAATCTCTAGATCTCAAGTGTTGAGTACATCTAATGACAGAAAGTGTGTCTTTTAATTATTTTACATGCCCACACATGTCTTAGTTTGTTTGAGGATTGGCTTGGAAGATTTTGGTGTTGATATCGAAGTCCGTTGTTCGTGGGAACGCATGATCTTGGTTTACGATGACGTTTGATATCGACTACAAAAGGTATATGATTCATATCCATGTATGACTTAGATTTTATATATAAATATATAATGGATCCTGATCGAAAAGAGTTTTTTAATAATTTTTTTAGAAAATCATTGTTTCGCATTTATTTGCTTTTATCGAAAAAGTTTCTCTTTTATAATTTTTTTATAACCCCACGTTTTCGGCACGCAAGCGCCGCATTTCCAACAATTGGTATCAGAGTGGTCATTATATATTTTTATATTAAATACTGTTTGGGTTTTCTTACATTATTAATAATTTATTTAATATGTATGAATGAATGAATGGTTTTGTTTTTTGAATGTATGATTAAATAATGGATCGTTCATTGTATGGTGATTATTGCGCTAGGCTTTGTTCTTTAATTTTACCTTATATCATGTGTAAGCCATTTTGAGGCGTAGGAATTTTTGTAGTTTTATTTTGAATATTAAATTATAATTATTCCGTGCGCAAGAAGATGGAGAACCAACGAGACGAACGTGGGGGAAAATGAAAAGAAATAGGAATTCTAAGAATTCATATTTCTAGTATTGGCGCTGCCAGTATTTTAGTGGTGGTAACGCCGTCAAAAATGGAGACCGGCGGCAGCGCCGCCATGATTGAAGGCGACTGTCGGTAGTGGCTGATGGAGGCTGGGGGTGGTGAATGGCGACAGTTGGGGTGATGGGCGGTGGAAGGAGAGTCATTTCATCGGTGGTAGCTATTTGTCATTGCTAGGGAAGTTTTGCAAAAAGTCTGATACCACTTATCCTGTCTGTGCAAAATTTTTTGAAGACCCTAACTTTATCTTTTATCTTTTAAATTTTGAAATTAATTTAATTTTATAACTAATTTTTAATTTTTAATTTTATAAAAATTAAATATTAATTAATTGATTGAGTTTGACGCAAGTTTGACCAAGTCAATAAATTATTTTTTGACTAAGTCAAATTCAAATATTTTAAAAATAAATATAGAGATAATTTTAATAAGAAAAATAATTTTTCCTAATTAAAAGGGGTTTCAAAGCTTGAAAATTATGAAAATGAACATCAGGTGGAGGAGATATTTTGAAAATATGTAATCTTGAATTCCTCTTTAAACTTTTATTTATTTATTTCACTGGTTGTAATTTAAAAATACCTTATAGTCACTCGGTCTGTTATTATTTTATTTAATTATTAAAAAAATATGCATTGATATGATTGATAACATGACCATGAATTAGTTGGTCACATGTCATACATGAAACCCCACACAGTTTTATTTAATCATGCATCTCATGAATAGAAACATGATTTATTAGGAATGTACTAATGTATTTATATAAATTATTTTGAGAAATCAATTGCACGTAAACTGCTAGGTTTTAATTAGTTAAACTTGATAATCACATCACTCTAAAGGCTATACTAACCTTTAGGATAACCAACTTTAGTAAAATAATTTTATTAAAGTTTGATGAATGTAATTAAATAGTTCATCTAAATTCAACTAATTATGACTTATACTCTTTAGAAGGTTAAATGAAGTTAGACCAATGAGATTAGAGTAATTGTTTATTTAACATTCACATGGTTATTATTTTAAGTAGTAATTAATTTAGAATTAATTAATTAGTTAAAATAGAAATACATTATCCTAAAACAGTGAGTGGGAGAAGATTGACATGTCAATGTAACATATAGTCTCCATTATTAATACAACACTGTGTGGTACAGTGAGGGCCTAGAGATGGCTTTCTTTTCATCCCCCTAAGAAAGGTTTCGAGCTATATCAATATCAAGGTTGGACTTCTTAAGAAGATAGAACTAAGTGATATAGTTTAGTTTTGACCGACGCTAAGGCGGTATATTCTAAATCAAGTCACGGAATTTGAAATAATGTGTTACACTCACAAAGTCACAATTAAACTTTGAGTGGATAACTGTGACTTGACCAAATAAGCGATACCTTATTAGAAAAGAGAAAATATAAGATATTTTGAGTTTTAATTAATAATGATGAGAATGTCTCATAAACAGTCTAAAATTAATATGACCGACCCTAAGTGACATATTAATTTTTAGGTTGTCTTACCATTGATTAGTAAATGATAAATTTATGCGTTTAATATGTTGCATTCATGCATCACGTTTACTTTCTGAATTCTGGATATTCATTTCAATTATATTGAATTATGTATGTTTGATTTTTCAAGTATTTTATATCTACCATGGGCAACCCTATTACCGTTTGACTTGCAGTTGAGAAATTGAATTGTGATAATTTCATAAGATAGAAATATAATTTAAAATTGATGCTAATTTTTGAGAATCACAAATTTGTTCTTACTAAGGAATGTCCTGAGGAGTCTGCTACCAATGCCCTAAGAATGTTAGAGACATGTTTGATGCTTGGGTTCAATCCAACAACAAAGCAAAGTGCTACATGATTGTGAGCATGAATGTTATTCTGAGAACCAAGCATGAAAACATGGAGACTGCCTATGAGATTGTGAAATCTCTACGGGCTATGTTTGGGCAGTAGTCTGATCAAAGTCGTCATGAGGCTACTAGGAGATATATGATGACCAAGTTGAAGAATGGTACTTCTATACGTGAACATGATCAAAATAATGCATGAGGTAGAAGTACATGGGGTTGCCATTGATGAACAAACTCAAGTCAACATTATACTTGAATCGTTCACCCCTACTTTTTTCTGCATTCACCACCAATTATGTTATGAATAAGTTACAATTCAACATGACCCAATTGTTTAATGAACTACAAACTTTTAAATCACTCAATAAGAGTATGAACAAAGAGTGCGAGGTAAATGTTACCGAGCAAAAGCCTTCTTCCACTATTGTTAAAAGAAATGAGAGGAAGAAGAACAAGAACGACAACAAGCCCAAGGGAAAATGATTCCATTGTGGGGTTGAAGGTCATTGGAAAAGAAAATTTAACAAGTATCTCTCCGGGCTCAAAAAAAAAATTTTGATTTACTTGTACTTGATGCTTGTTTGTGGAATATGATTTGTCATCCTGGATACTACTGAATTAAGGAGCCACTAACCTTGTATGTTCTTCTTTGTAGATGGTTGATTCGTCAAGGCAACTGGCTGATGGCGAGGTCATTATGAGAGTTGGTAGTGGTGCGCTTGTGTCAGCAAAAGAATCGGGGACAGTCCGCTTAAATTTTGGAAATAATTATTTACTTTTGAACAATGTTTAATATATTCCTGGATTTTCGAGAAATTTGATTTCTCTTTCGTTATTGCTTAAACAATCTTTTGGAGTTTCTTTAATTAATAATGAGTTTATTATTTCTAAGAATGGATTCAATATTTGTCATGTAAAAGTATCAAATAGACTGTATATGCTTAAACCGACTGAACGTGCGTTAAATGATTCTAAATTGTTTAAAGTAGACAATCCTAAAAGTAACAAACGACAAAGAGTCATGGTGATGATAACACGTATATATGACATATTAGATTATGACATATTAATCTAGATAGATTAAACAGGTTAGCAAAACATGATGCTTTAAGAGAACTAAAAGTTGGAACTCTTCCTATTTGTGATTCTTGTCTAAATGGTAAAATGACCAAGAAAACTTTCACTGGAAAGGGCCAAAGCGCTAAGGAATCACTTGAGCTAGTACATAATGATGTCTGTGGGCCGATCAATGTACAATCTAAAGGTGGGTATGAGTATTTCGTCACTTTCATTGACAATTACTCAAGATATGGTTATACTTACCTAATGCATAGAAAGTATGAAACTTTTAGAAAGTTTAAGGACTCAAAATTGAAGCTGAAAAGTAATTAGGTAAATCATTAAAACACTTCGATCAGATCGAGGGGGTGTATACTTGGATTTATAATTCAAGGATTACATACTGGAGTATGGCATCCTATCCAAGCTCACAGCACCTGGAACCCCATAGTAAAATGGTGTCTCAAAAAGGAGAAACCGAACCTTATTGGATATGGTTAGGTCAATGTTAAGCTACTCATCACTATCACTGACTTTTTGGGAATATGCACTTTAAACGACAACACACATTTTGAATGTAGTGACTTCTAAGTCTATAAGCAAGACACCTTTAGAGTTATGGAATGGCTCTAAATCCAGTTTCCGTCAATTCCAAATATGGGGGTGTCCAGCTCATGTTCTTAGACCCAAGACTGGAAAGTGAGACTCAAGGTCAGAAGTGTGTATAGTTGTTAGCTATGCTACAGAGACTAGAGGTGGGTACTTTTATAGTCACAGGGATCAGAAGGTTTGTATAAAAAATGCCACCTTCCTTGAACATGACTATATGGAAAACTACAAACCTCGAAGCAAAGTAGTTCTTGAAGAATTAGCGTCTGATGAGATCAGACCACCTTCATCATCAACTGATAAATGACAAACATGTTCAAAAAACCCCGTTGTAACATCATAGTGGGAGGGTTGTAAGACAACCTATTCGCTATGATCTAGAGGCACATGTCCGAGAGTCTAAGGTTTATAAGGACGATCCATTACCCTTTAATGAGGCTATGGATAATCTTGAAAAGGATAATTGGCAAGATACATGAACCAAAAAATGGAATCAATGTATTCCAATTCCATTTAGGAACTTGTAGATCCACCTGAACATGTTAGGTCCATTGGATGTAAATGGATCTTCAAGAAGAAAAGCGGTGTAGATGGGAAAGTAGAGACTTTCAAGGCACGGCTAGTAGCTAAGAGCTATAGCCAAAGGGAATGAGTCGATTACAAAGAGACATTTTCCCTTGTTGCCATGCTAAAATTTATTCTAATCCTTTTATCAATTACCGCTAGTTTAGACTTTGAAATATGGAAAATAGACGTCAAGACAGTTTTTTTAAATGGCTATCTCGAAGAAAGCATCTCTATAATGCAACAAGAAATGTTCGTGAAAAATGGGCAAGATCAGAAAGTGTGCAAGCTACTTATATATATTCATGGATTAAAGAAAGCATCTAGATCTTAGAATCTTTTCTTTGATGAGATTCTTAAATCATATGGCTTCGAGCAAAATGTTGACAAGACTTATGTTCATAAATACATCAAAGACAAGATATTGATTTTCTTAGTTTTTTATGTTGACAATAGTCTACTCATTGGGAATGATATAGAAACTTTGTCAAATGTAAAGAAGTGGCTAGCTGAGAAATTCTAAATAAAAAATTTGGGAGACGCGAGCTATGTTCTAGGCATCCAAATCCTAAGGGATAGAAAGAACAAGCTCGTGACATTTTCTTAGGCAACTTATATTGATAAGGTGCTATAGAGATTCTCTATGGAGAATTCCAAGAAAGGTCAACTACTGACCAGACATGCAATTATCCTCTTCAATGAACAATATCTTAAGACACCTCAAGAGGAAGAAAATATGAGAAAGGTTCATTATGCTTCAGCTGTTGGTAGTCTCATATATGTTATGTTGTGTACGAGACCTATACATCTGTTATGCGGCGGGAATTGTAAGTCATTATCAAACAAATCTTGTTTAGAATATTGGACTGTAGTAAAGATCATTCTCAAGTATCTTAAGAGAATGAGAAACTATATGTCTGTTTATTCAGGTGGAGACCTGAACCTCATTGGATATACTGATTATGATTTTTAATCAGACATATACAATCGAAAGTTGACGTCTGGATCAGTATTCACCCTAGGTGGAGGAGCTGTAGTCTGGAGAAGTATTAAACAATCTAAAATTACATATTCCACTATGGAAACTAAATATATAGCGGCTTGTGAAGCTGCGAAGAAGCGATATGACTCAGAAAGTTTTATACTGATCTGAAAGTAATTTCAGATATGGACAAGGGCGGTAAATAACTCCAAAGAAACGATGAGTCATAAGAGGGGCAAGCACATAGAGATGAAATACCATCTTGTAAAAGAGATCGTGCATCGAGGGGATGCGACTGTTATAAATATAGCGCCAAATTAGAACTTGACTGGTCATTTTACCAAGACACTTCTTGCGAAGTTATTTGAGGGTCATGTGCAAAACATGTGGTTGAGAGAGATGCCACATTTACTTTGGAGAAAGTGGGACATTTTTTTAGGTAATACCCACAAAACATGTGTATTGACATTTTAATATAAAATTTAATGAAATTATATTTTTCTTATAATTGTTCTTTTAAATTGTTGTTGAATGATTTATATAAATGTCTAAAAAATTCCATATTCATTAATGAGCTGTGATCTTGTACTAGTAAGAGAGCATTAAGATCATAGATAATGACTAAAATTATCAGCAACATATTAAAGTATGAAATCTTTAATGAATGGTTACTTTACAGTTCACTAAATATTATAAATACATGTGATCTAGATCTGGATCATTGATGTACATAGAGATATTTGTAAATGTACTTTATATAATAAGATTATATATGACATGACCGATATGAATTAATAGCTTTAGTAACTTACTGTTTATCATAAAGATTTAATACACATCAATCTGATGATCATATGTAGATCAGTCTGAATTCTAAGTAATTATGAACTCTTATGCATGCCTACTGGATCTTTTGATTAACTCGTTAAGATTTGTTTGTAAAAGAGGCTAATGATTTTTGAAGAAACCAAAGAATTAATAGAATCTGATTTAATTTTTAACCCAAAAATCAGTGATTCGCCCAAACTGGAGTGGTTTTTGAGATAAGAATCAGGTAAGCAACGGATATTTTGCGTAGTCGGATCTAGGGCATGCACAATCAGTTAAATTTAAGTATACCAAAGAATTAGAGAAAAAAGCCTAGAAAGTAAGGCTGGTTGGTAGTGTTTAGATAAATTGCTAAGCAACCGAGGACGATGCATTTCAAACAAACATACAATTAATGAGTATGACAGAGTCAACAATAAAAGAGAAGAATCAGAGGCCGGAGTGTGCGTACATGATTCTTTTTTAACACAGATTGCCAGTTTGTTAAATTTGACACATGTTAAGCATTCATCTGTTGGAAATACGACACTCACACAAACAATTTTTATTCAAACTCAAAGAACTCTTATAAGAACACTCTTAATCAACTCACTGAAAAATAGTACAACTTACACTCTGAGAAGACTTTGCTTCTTCACTCACTTAGAAGCTCTTACTCTTCTTGATGCCTAAATCAAAATGGGGAAGGGTATTTATACTACTTACAAACATACTACACCACACAAATAAACTAATTCAAAATTATAATAACCTCACACCTCATTCTTCTATAACCTTCTAATAAAATTTGAAGCTACTAAATTTTCACATGTACAATTACCAAACTCTAGAAGATTTTAGGTAGAAGGCTTGTAGTTTTGGACCTTGATTATGGACTTGGTCTCCAATTTGATTGCGTTTTGGTTAGGGTTCCCATAAAGGATCAACTTTATGATCTAACACTACCCTTTAACTTGATCTTGTGACCCCTAGTAAGTTCCTTAATCTTACAAAATCTTCTCTTGTCATTGGCTTAGTAAAAATATTGACAACATGATCTTATGACTTCATATATTCAACTTGCACATACTTTCTTGCAATGCACTCCCTTATATAATGATAGTCAATATCGATGTGCTTGCTTTATCATGGAATACTTTCTTTGCTAAGGAATTGAGTGACTTGCTATCGACACAAACCTTGGTCGCATCTTCTTGTATCAAGCCTATCTCCTGCAATAGATTTCCAAGCCAAAATGCATGAAAAAAGTATGAGATAGCAACAACATATTCCGCTTCACAAGTGGACAGTGTGACAATCGGTTATTTCTTTGACATCTATGTGAAAAAGCAATATCTCCCATGACAAATACGAATCTAGTTGTGCTCCTTCGATTATCTCTATCTCTGTCCTAAAACTTTTGCTATATCCAGTAAGCTTGGTAGTCACTAGAAACTAAATAGAACAAGCCAAAGTCAATTGTACCTTTCATATAGCGAAGAATTCTCTTTGCGACTTTAAAATGGGTGGTTGTTGAAATTCCATGTAACAACTAACCAATCTGACTGCGTGAAGAATATCATGAATCGTGTGGGTTAGGTAGCGTAGACTTCCTACCAAAGCTTTGAAGAATCTTGGATCTACACTTTCTTCTTCTTTGTATTTGGACATCTTGACTCTGTATTCCATAGTGTGCTTATCTACTTACAGTTCTCCATCTTGAACTTCTTCAGGATCTCCTTTCAATAGCTTTCCAATGAAATAAAAATTTGATCCTTTTTTTGCATTAACTACAATGCCAAGGTAGTACACCAAGAGCCCCATGTTTGTTATCCTAATTTCTTCATCATCACTTTCTTGAATTCATTGAACATGCTTAGGTTACTTCCAGTGAAGGTCAAATCATCCACATTGAGGCACACTATCAAAATATCTCCCTTTTTTATCTTGATATATAGAGCATGCTCGTAAGGGCATTTCTTGAAGCCATTCTCTTGGAAGTTCTTCTCTATTTGGCTAATCCATGCTTTTGGTGCTTAATTTAACCCGTAAAGAGCCTTCTTCAACTTCAACACGTTGTCTTCGTGGCCTTTGACTTCGTAGCCTGATGGTTGCTGACTTAGAAAGGTAAAATTTACATCCATTTGATGTATCTTCCATTTATTTTGGGATGCCAAAGAAATTATTAGTCCAACAGTCTGCAACCGAGCAATGGGAGTGATACCTCATCATAGTCAATTTTTGCTTTTTGACTGTATGCTTTCACAACTAGCCTTACTTTGTGCATTTCAATCTCTCCCTTAGAATTTCACTTTGTTTTGTACACCCATTCGACACTTATTGCGTAGTGTTCTTTGGGAAGTGAAACGAGTTCCAACGTATTGTTCTTCTTGATCGACTTGATTTTTTCATCCATCGCGTCTCTCAACTTCTTATCTTTTGCAGCTTCTTGATAGCTCACTGGTTCACAATAAACAAATAGACAAAATAATGTAATATTATCTTATCGTTCGATTACTTCATAAATATCTCGAAGGCTTCTTTTACGTTGCACAATTCTTTCACTTTACCTCCCACTTGAAGATAACGAAGATGACTCATCTCCATGGGTTGTGGATGTTGGCGAAGTAGGTGGAGTCATTGGCTCTTGCTGGGCTTCTCCAGGTTGTGCTATTGGTTTCAGCTCATCTTCAAACAGAGTAAAGAAATTGTACTCATATATATGAGATCCAAAATCCGATATTCTTTTTTTGTCAAACATCACATATTGACTGATCATAATCTTCTTATTATTAGGATTGTACAGTGTAACCTTTTGAATTTGCATCAAAGCCGATGAAGTTGAAACTAGGCTATACTATAAAAAACTCTCAGCGAGAGATGTCGGGCTTTCTTCAACTCCATGTTTCTTGCGGTGTCTTTCCCCAAACACTTCTTGTTGGAGATTGGTTAGATAAGTAGATCACACATACCACTACTTCGGCCAAAAACTCCTTGGGTAGTTTCTTGCTTTTGAGTATACTCTGAGCTATGTTGAGGATAGTTATGTTCTATCCTTCTGTCTCATCGTTTAATTGAGGGGATCTAGGAATTGTCATTGCTCGACGAATTCCATTTACTTCACAGGCCTCTTGAAACTCCCTAAAAGTAAATTCTTCTCCTTGGTTGGATCTCCTAGCTTTAATCTTTCTTTCGCTTTCTTTTTCCACTGCGCCTTGAACTTCTTGAAGGCTTAAAATACTTCTGACTTCCTCTTCAATAAAAATACCAATTTTTTCTTGAAAAATCATCAATGAAGAGAAGAGAATAATTACAGTTACCGGACCGCACACATTGGTATGGATAAGCTCAAGTGGCTTCTTGGCTTTTGAAGGTGACTTGTTTAGAGATCTTTTCCTTAATTGAATCCCAACTAGATACCCTTCACAAAGCTGGTCAGGATGGTAGAGGCGAGGTTGTTCCTTCACCATCTCCTTCTTAGATAGTAGCTCTCGACTTCCAAAATTGAGATGCCCAAAATGAAGATGCCATAGCTATGATACATCTCTGCAGCAAGCTTTTAGGAACTTTACAACATCGTTTTGTATATTAATCAGGAACATTCAATTCTTTGATCTCAGTACTTTAGCAATGGAGATCTTTTATCATCTTTTATAGAAAGATTATAATCCCTCATATGAATATCATGACCTTTCTTTAACAGTTGTCCTAAGCTCAAGATGTTAATTTTCATATTGGGCACATAGTAGACATTTGAAATAAATTGATGCACTCCGTCTTTCAAACGAATATGAATGTTACCTCTTCGTTTCACTACTGTCATGAAATCATCTCCAACTGAGACATTTACGCTTACTGATTCACCTAGCTCCATGAACATGTCATTCCTTCCACACATGTGAGTGTTTGCACCAGTCTCAAGATACCATGAATTTGCTTGGGTACCATTAGTCTCCTTTCATGCTAGAAAAAGACTTTCTTTATCATCAGTCTTCTCCTCTATGTAGTTGGCCTTCTCCTCAATTATGTTGTTGGGAACTCTACATTCTGATCTGTAATGCCCAAATTTCTGACAATTACAACATTGAACTTGAGATTTTTAATTCCTCATGTTCGAATTGCTTCTTCCACTACCTCATCTTGAGCTTTCTCTTTTCTCATATTTATTGTTGGAATTGTTGTTGTTTTAATTTCAACCTCATCCATGACCATGACTTCCACCTTATCCATGATCTCTACCACTACCTCGGCCATGTTAGTTTCTATCATTGACTTGGCTTTCATGCATATACTTGAGTTGTAGCTTGAGGAGTTGCTCATTGATCACTTGCTTCTTCTTAAGCTTCTCTTCGTATGCTTGTGATGATCCTTGGAGCTGCTCGAGCATCATGGAAGTCCTTACAGTGATGTTACTGTATGCTTCTACTTCCCCAAGCTCTAGTTTCATTGGAAATGTAAGGAGCTTAGTGTCAAATTATGCTTTACTGATTACCTTCACATCTCTCAAAATGTGATCTATGGTCTCCTATATTGATTAAGGAGGGTTTGGACATTTTCTACATGATCTTAGGGTTGAAGCCTAATCAAGTTAACAGTCATGCAATCTTCTTAGTGTGTCTGAGCATATTCAGCAGTTGTGCCTTGATTTGTTGAGGATTCAGGTTTGACAACTTTTAGTGAGATATATTGACATGCCTTTAATCTCAACTAGGCTATGAAAAAATGACGGTGCAGCTTTTGTGGACAAACTCACTAGTAGGATTAAGGTTTGAGAGGCCAAACACCTCTCCTATATAGGAAGATTGCAGCTCATATAGTCTGTTCTCATAACCATCCAGAGTGTTTAGGAAGACTATTTATTCTACCGAAGTGGATCCTAATTCACATTTAGGAACACTATAAGAAATACCTCTTTTAGCAACCAAGCTTTTAGCCATGAACTTAATTTCGTGACTAAAAGCGTCCTTTGATGACCCACATTTTTGTCGGTCGCCAAAGACCCTGATAATTTACTCGAGAAACGAAAAGGGGTGGGCGTGAAATTTTTCTAAGGCTTTTGGCGACGAATATTAAAAATTCCTCACTAAAAGTCAGTTTTAGTGACCAAATAATAATTTGGCCAGCAAAAGGTCTACTTTTGCCAACAAAATTTTATTTTCATCGCAATAGGTAATATTCCTAAATGGCGTCGTTTCGTGGGAACCATAAAACACTCCCCTTTCCCTCATCTCCCCTGCACGCAAATACATTTCCCCCTCCCACCCCCATGACAGATCGCCCGCATTGCCGCTGACGCTAGCTTGGTCCTTTCTCTTCTTCTTCATCGACGGCCGACCACCAAGGTTTAGGTAAGCAAACCTCCACCGGGTTCTTTCTCTTCCCAATTGTTATTGAATTAATTATGGGGTTTTGTTCTTTCTCATTTTTTCTCTATTTAGTTTGCTTAGGTTTAGGCTCTGTTTAGATTTACGCTATGTTTAGATTTAGGGTTTGATTTAGGATTTTGATTTAGTGTTGATTTAATCTTTTCCGGTTGGGTTTAGAGAAAAAATTCCTAAGTTTCAAATATGTTCTATTCTAAAAAAATTCCTAAGTCGCAAATATTTTATTCTCCAGTTGGGTTTATTGATTTCAAATATGTTTGGCCCCGAGTTCAAATTTGTTTTGGCAGAAACAACTAAGCTCTGCTAACGAATGTAAAAAGTATACTTCATTTATCTTTCTGCAGGTTAATAATGTCTCCCGGAAGAAATAATCCTCTTCCAAATCTAGATACTGCTGTAGGATCTTCCACTGAATAAGATGGTTCCTATTCAGGTATATATACACTTTGTAATAGTTCTTATTATAATGGTTTCTTATTCTTTGATTCTTTTATAGGGGCTTCATCTTCTTCGGGGAGTGCGAGAAGGTTTCGCGTGCCAACAAGAGGGATTGAGTTGGAAAGGTTAGTGAGTCAGTTCAGAAAATTACCAATCGATACTCCTCCTCTCGGTGTGTTTAGACCTGTTGAAAAGTGGACCATCCAATTCAATCTTGAGATTGGTGCCCTCGTACGACAATTCATACCACATCATTATAAGGGTTGGTCCAATGCGCCTGAAGAATTCCTGGTAGTTATAATTGATAGGCTGCAGGTAATACTGATACATCTATTTATTGTTATATTTTCTTTGTTGCGTGACTGATAGTAAAAGATTATTGTAGGTCTATTTTACTTTTGAATCGACCAATAATGCTATGATCTATTCGATTAAATTGAAGCAGCGAACACATACAAGGGTACAAGTACACATTGCATAGACATTATAAAAAATTCAAAGATCCAATAGTAGTACGACGACATCCTTATAAGGGTGTATCACTTGATGATTGGGATTGGCTATGCACGGTTTGGGAGACGAAGAAATTTGAGATAATTCCTATTGTCAAAGCTTATTAATTACATTTTGGTTATTTGACTAATTATTTCAATCATAAAACCCATTTATTATATAGGCACGCTCAAAAACCAATTCTCAAAATCGTCAAAACCTTTCATACAATCATAATGGAGGGAATGTATCTTTTCTTGATCATCGATTTTGGCTGGTGAATCAAAATATTGTTTCAGTACTCTTAATAATATTTAGTATATAATAATTAATGACTCAACTTTTATTACATTTTGGATAGGAATCTTCAACTGGGGTAGCGCCTACTCGAATTGAAATGTTTTATAACACGCATTTCAGTGCTACAAAAGGTTGGTAGAATGATATGGCTCACAAAAGATATGTGAGTAACCCCTATTGGATATCTTCAGAATTGATGCTCTTTATCTTGATAATAGTGTTAGTTTCAATATGTTTGCAGGTGGGGGGGGGGGTTATTACTTTGCATCTGACCTTGTTAGATGATTTTTTTAATATCTTCTGAATTGATGCATTTTGTATTGATAATAGTGTAAGTTTCAATGTGGGTGTGGGTGTGTGGGGGGGGGGGTTTATTACTTTGTATCGTAGCGTGCTTGATGATGATGTTTGAATACTTTCTAATTGATGCTCCAATAGTGTATCTGAGCGTGTTATATGATTTTTCAATATCTTCTGAATTGATGTTCCTTGTCTTGATAATAGTGTTAGTTTCGTGTGTGGGTGGGTGGGTGTAGGTGTGTGTGTATGAGGGGTTTGGGGGGTGGGGGTTATCACTTTGTATCTGAGCGTGTTAGATGATTTTTGAATATCTTCTGAATTGATGCTCCTTGTCTTAATAATTGTGTTAGTTTCAATGTAGGTATGTGTGTGTGAAAGAGGGGGGCTTATCACTTTATATCTGAGCGTGCTTGATGATGATGTTTGAACACTTTCTAATTGATTCTCTAATAGTGTTAGTTTTAATTTAAAGCTTAACTCATTGTTATGTTACACATGAACGTATGTGTGCTTTGCGAGATGAGCATATCTCTTAAGATACTGCACCTCGCTCCGAAGAAGAGATAGTTGAAGAAGTTTTCGGGTGAAATAGAGGTCTTAGACATAGAGCCCTACCGACATCTTCCAAGAAAAAAAGTCGAGTTGGAGTTGAAAATATAGAACTAAAAAAAAATTAAGTCGATGAATAGTCGACTACAAAGCTTACTTGCTTGGGCTCATCAAAACGGTTTTCCATCTTCTGATGATGACTCAACAACAGAAACATGAGCTATGGGATATTTGTTAAGCTTTTTAGTTAACATCAAACTTTAAATACTCTCTTCTTTATTTTTCTTTGGATACATTTGTGAATCAAATCCTATAATGAATTATGATTCAGGAATTTCATAATGAACTATTATATTAATGATATGTATATGTATTTCTTAGAAAATTTTGGTCTTGATAAACTTTCTGATGATGTTAATTGTTATTAAAAGTGATATTATTTATTACTACAACATTTTTGTAATGTAAAATTTGGTCGCCGAAAGCATTTCGAGACAAAAAAAATTGGTCGCGAATATTCTTTGGCGACCAACTTTTTTTTAGTCACGAAAGGGTTTGGTGACGATCTTTATTTTTAGTCGCGAAAGGGTTTTTGCGACCAATTTTTGTTTCGTCTTGAAATTCTAATGCGAAGACTCTAAAAATTTGTCGCGAAAGACTTTCGCTGACGAAGTTCACGATGAACTTATGTTCGTCGCGAAAGGCTTTCACGATGATTTTTTGGGGCTTTAGCAACCAAAGACTATCCAATCGAGCTCATGTCATATTATGGCGGGAATGGTTTGTGATCTCCAAAGAACATAATTTCCTCTCAAGTTTGACAGAAACTGAGCAGCTCAGGTTGTTTGAGAAGAAGCTTTGTAAACCTCCATTGTTGCTCGAGGTAGTAGTTATGTTTGTAGTATTTTTGTTTGGCGTATTTGAGGCCATTGGTCGTGAGCCCTCTTTCTGCTATAATACCATGAAGAGAATATATAAAACTATTCTAGAAATAACTTGATACAGTAAAGAAGCATTGAGAGAAGGAAAGAAAGAAAGAAGAAGAAGGAAGACATAACGCGCTTCTTGGAGAGTTCTTGGACAAGTCACTTACTTCATTAGTTAAGTCATGAAGTAAAACTTTCTACTTTACATGAGAAGAATACAAAAGCTAGAAAAAGGCCAGTGATACACACAAGCTAAGAAAGTAAGAATAGAATATCAGAAAGCTAACTAACTGTCCTTAACTAACTATGCAACTAGTTTTAGTAAGTTGCTTAGTACACTTCTCCTTATTAGAAACTAACTACGATTTTTTTTTCACATCTGATGTGAGATATAACCATAACAATCTCTCTACTCACATATGGGGTCCTGAGTCCATCGACTCCACATTAAGGCAGGTGGTGATGTTTTGTGCTTCACGTAAGGTGTGTCTCCCAACAAGGTGGAAAAAAGTTTACGTGGATAGAGCGATCTCTCGAGGCTGGCAGTGCTCTAATGCTTCATATAAGGCATGTGACTAAACGCAGTGAAGAGGAGTATTCCCTAGTTAAAAATGTAACCAGCACTGTTCACATGTGAACTGAAACGTAACATGACGAATTGAGTGATATTGTAACTGTTACCACTTAAGTTTACCGAAACCCCACGAATACTGAGTTAACACTTAAGGTTACTAAAACCTCAAGAACAATGAATTGTTACTTAACGTTACGAAACCCCAAGAACGCTGAATTGTTTACTCAAGATTACCGAAACGCCATGCACACTGAATCATTACTTAAGGTTACAAAAATTTCAAGAACATATAATCATTACTTTAGGTTACTAAAACCCCATGAACACTGAATTATTACTTAAGATCAGCAAAGCCTCAAGAACACATAATTATTACTTTAGGTTACTGAAATCCCATGGAACACTATCAAAACCTCAAGAACACCGAATTATTACTTAAGGTTACCGAAGCCTCAAGAATAATGAATTATTATTAAGGTTACTGAAACCTCAAGAACACTGAATTATTACTTAATGTTACCGAAATCTTATGAACACTGAATTATTTTGTAAGATTACCAAAACCCTAAGAGTGTTATATTATTACTTAAAGTTACTAAAACCTGAAGAACATCAAATTATTACTTAAGGTACCAAAACCCAAAGATACTATTTAGAACTCAAGGTTACCAAAACCCTAATAACTTTACATTATCAATTACATATTTAAACTCCATGATTTGTAATATCCAATTCATGATTACGACTAAACCTCAAATGTAAACATGATCACAAGTAAATATGATTTACAAGTAAACATATATTGTATAATGATACATGTAACAGATTTAAGCATGATAACATACTAGCATAAAATCAGTCATACCCAAATATTTATCTCATGAAAGTCAAAGTAATAACTTAACAGTAAATAATTATCAAAGTGTTAACGGAATATAAACATTATCAAAAAATGGTATAATAGATAATAAATATAAATACATGACACAATTATAATATCAAAGTCACATCATTATATAAGTCCACTTACCTGCACCGGAGGAATGAACTAAACAACTAATGTCCTAAAATCTAAAAAAAAAAATAATCACTAAATTGTTTTGAAATAAATCAATGTTAAATAAACACATTTTTAATATCATATAAATAGATATTTAATTAAAACAGTGCAAAAGGGTTTGAGCAAGGCCGAAAAATAATGTTTCAAGTCAGAAGTCAAATGATTAAACTTGGGTTAAACGGTTCAGACTGGG
Organism: Datisca glomerata; assembly: GCA_003255025.1. Lineage (NCBI taxonomy): Eukaryota > Viridiplantae > Streptophyta > Magnoliopsida > Cucurbitales > Datiscaceae > Datisca > Datisca glomerata. The sequence continues at coordinate 337,996 of QANY01005609.1, read as the reverse complement.
ATGGTTCAAATTAGGCCAGTTCAGTTTGGTCAGATTGGACCAGTTTAGACCGGCCTGACTAAACTAATTCGGTTCGGGTTGAACCGATTCGGGAAAGAACCAACTGGGTCTTGCGACCTAGTTGCAGAACAAGAAATATGCAAGGAAAGAACATGGGAGAACGACGAGAAAGCGAGAAAACAGAGGGAGATAGAGAAATAGATAATGAAGTTGAAGGAGAAAAATCAGAGAAAAAGAGAGATGAAAGAAGAGAGAATGAACCGAGAAGGGAAACATGGAGTGCTAGCAAGAACAGAGGGGGAGAGTGAGCAAATAATGAAACAACAGAAAAATAAAGACATAAAGTAGAGATAAGGAAACAAAGAGAAAAGAGAGAGCATGAGCGAAGCAGAAAAAATTGGAGAAAGGAAGAGAATAACAAAGGGTCAATGGGGAAAGAAACTAAGAAAACATAGAAAGATAGAGGCGTGGGTTTTCGAGAGACAATTTCTAAGAGGGAGATGAATTGTGAGAGATATGGGGTATTTGACAATTTTAGCTTAGGGTTTTTATTTATGTGTATGTAAATACATGATATGAGTGAGGTTGAGAAAGAGGGTTGCAGAATGAAAATAGAAAAGGCTAGAGTTTGCCTTGTATATATATTGGCATATGGTGTGAGTGGGTTTGATAATACAAATATATCCCTTTTCAAAATTTTAAAAAATCAAATTTAAAACTAATATCATATATTAAAATAATGTTTTAAAAATTATAAATATTCCATTATAAATAATCCCTTTTAAAAATCAAATTTTAAAATTATATTTACCTTTCAAATAAATTTTATGAAAATGCTCATTTCCAAAGGGTCGGTGTAATACATTCTCCCCTCCTTAAAAACTTTCATCCTCGAAAGACAGATGCCACATTTTTAAAACACTGGAAATACCAATAAAGAATCCAAAACTCAATCAATAGTAAAGCACACAACTTAAATGAAGAAAACAAAATCAAGGTTCAATTGATGCGAAGATTGAATGCCCAAGAGCAAGAAGTATACCGAAACAACTGTGATTTAATCATCATCTTCTTGATGTGTTCAAAGAGAATGCCTTTCCTTTAGCCTTGCTCATAGCTGTGTCATTGTCTTGACCATGTTTAATCACATGATACTTCTTAAGATAATGCCCAGGCTTCCCACACTTGAAACATGCATTTGACAACTTATAGCACTGTCTAGGATGATGCTTGTTACAAGTGGCACAGAAAGGATGAGAACCAATAACTTATTTCTTTGCATCTCGTTGTTCACTATAGTCGTCTCAAAGCTTCCTTTTCTCTTATAATGAGCGATCATTCCATGGAAGCTCTTTTCATGAAAGATTCTGCTCCATTAACAACGCTGCTTTAACCACCGTTGCGTAAGTTGTATGCTAATGGAGTGACATATAACCATTTATCTCTATACGAAGCCCCCAATCAAAAGTCTCAGCCTTCTTGATCTCGCTATCAACGTGATGCATGGCGTAGTGAGATAATTTCTCGAACTTCCTTTCATAATTAGTAACAATCATATTACCTTGCACCACCCTAAGGAATTCGGCCTCCTTACTTGTTTTGACGGTGATCAGAAAATACTTCTCGAAGAGCAGTACCTTAAATTGATCCCAAGTCACTGGATTATTCACAACATCATAAGAGTTTTGTGTGAGCTCCCACCATTTTTGAGCTTCTTGCGTCAGTATAAAACTTGCAAAAATAACCTTTTAAATCTCAGAACACATCATAAATTGGAAGATCTGCTCCAATCTCGCAATCCAATCATCAGCTAACAATGGATCGGACGAGTGACTGTCAAATTCGATCGCGTTCAGCCTTCTGAAGGTGTGGATGCTGCACGTCGACTGCTGTCATCTGTTGTGGTTATTGTAGTTGAGCAGGGCGAGTCATCGCTGTCTGCCTCAACAACTCCAAAAATTCTTAAAACATTTTGATCATGGTTGTCGGAGGATTCGCAATAGGATCGACCGGTGCGTGATTGTTGTTTCTCGTAGGAGGCCCATTACTCTACTACCCACCAAAATTCAAGACTTACCAAAAGCGTAATCTTATCATGTAAATATAACATAAACTTAATCAAACATGACATAATGAAACTAAAGCACATCATACTGTATCAATAACTAAAACATACATATCATGCTTACCTGACTTCTAAGATGAGGGAGGAACAAAGTGAGCGACATGCCATATTTTTAACTAAGAAAAGTCTACATAATTTAAAACCTTTGTTCTGATACCAAACTGTAACGTCCCGATCCCCGAGGGTTAATAATACGTGTAATTTCATAATTTCAAAGTCTCCAATTCGAGACAAACCATAATTGTGAGAAAATTTCCAAATATTAAAATCTTATTTTGCCCGTGATAGAAAAACCTTGACCATAAATAGCGGAAGCATTAAAGTACCTTAAATGCATAATTAATAAAACCTCGATAAAACATAATTAAACTCTGAAATAAAGTCAAAACTTGAAATCTATAATTCATGAAGTTCTCTCTCATCATAATTCGTAGAAAAATATAACGTAAAATAAACTACTTAAATAACTGAGTTTAACAGAAAATGTTTTCCTAAGTCTTGAAGAAAATAATAAAACTAAAAATCATAATTCCTATGATCCAACTGGTTATGACAGTTTCCCATTCATGTTGCTCGTCATCACCATCTGCATCATAAACAACTATGGAGGGATGAGTATTTTAAAATACTCAGTAAGCAAACTCACATAATAACATACATCTAAATGTCATAAATGCAATAATGACATGACATAAATGAACTTGACATATATCATAAATAAAATTACGTAACATACTTGATCATGACTTGGCTCAATATAACACATAAATAACACACGTCTCAAACATAATCATATAACAATTTTAATCATATCTTGTCTTAGCATATTCCCTAGTTAAAAATGTAACCAGCACTGTTCACACGTGAACTGAAACGTAGCATGATGAATTGAGTGATATTGTAACTATTGTCACTTAAGTTTACTGAAACCCCAAGAATACTGAGTTAACACTTAAGGTTACAAAAACCTCAAGAACACTAAATTGTTACTTAACGTTACAAAACCCCAAGAACACTGAATTGTTTACTCAAGGTTACCAAAACCCTATGCACACTGAATCATTAATTAAGGTTACCAAAATCTCGAGAACATATAATTATTACTTTAGGTTACTGAAACCCCATGAACATTGAATTATTACTTAAGGTTACCAAACCTCAAGAACACATAATTATTACTTTAGGTTACCGAAACCCCATGAACATTGAATTATTACTTAAGCTTACCAAAACCTCAAGAGTACTAAATTATTACTTAAGGTTACTGAAACCTCAAGAACACTGAATTATTACGTAAGGTTACCAAAACACTAAGAGCATTTTATTATAACTTAAGATTACCAAAACCCTAAGAACATTAAATTATTACTTAAGGTTACCAAAATTCTAAGAATACTTAATTATAATTTAAGGTTACCAAAACCCTAAGAACTTTACATTATCAATTACATATTTAAACTTTATGGTTCTTAATATCCAATTCATGATTACGACTAAACCTCAAACGTAAACATGATCATATGATTCACAAGCAGACATATAATACATACTGATTACATGTAACCGAATGAAACGTGATAATATACTAATGTAAAATGAGTCATACCCAAATATTTATCTCTTGATAATCAAATTAATAATTGAACAGTAAATAATTACCAAAGTGTTAACGGAATATAAACATTATTGAAAAATAGTTTAAGTAATAATAAATATAAATACATGATACAATTGTAACACCAAAGTCACATAATTATATAAGTCTACTTACCTTAACTATAGGAATGAACTGAACAACTAATGACCTGGAATCCAACAAAAATATAATCACTAAATTGTTTCGAAATAAATCAATGATAAATGAACACATTTTTAATATCATATAAATATTGATTTAATTAAAAAGTACAAAAGGGTCTAAGCGAGGTCGAAAAATAATGTTTCAGGTCAGAAGTCAAATGATTAAACTTGGGTCAAATGGTTCAGACCGGGATGGTTCAAATCAGACCGATTTAGTTTGGTCATATTGGTCTGGTTTAGACCGGTCTGGCTAAACTAATTCGGTTTGAGTTGAACCGATTCAGGAAAGAACCACTGGGTCTTGTGACCTAGTTGCAAGAAAGCGAGAAAATAGAGGAGAATGGTGAGAAAGCTAGAAAATAGAGGGAGATAGACAAATAGATAGCGAAGTTGAAGGAGAAAAATAAGAGAAAAAGAGAGATGAAAGAAGAGAGAATGAACCGAGAAGGGAAGCATGGAGTGCTAGCAAGAACAGCGGGAGAGAGTGAGCAAATAATGAAACGACAGAAAAACAAAGACATAAAGTAGAGATAAGAAAACAAAGAGAAAAGAGAGAGCATGAGCGAAGCATACAAAATTGGAGAAAGGAAGAGAATAAAAAAGGGTCAATGGAGAGAAACTAAGAAAACATAGAAAGATAGAGGGCACTTACCAGCAATTGGAGAAGAGACCCACCAAGGAGGACGAATAGAATGAAATAGAAAGAGACAACTTGTCAAGGGGAGGCGTGGGTTTTTGAGAGACAGGAGGGAGATGAATAGTGAGAGACATAGGGTATTTGACAATGTTAACTTAGGGTTTGCTTTGTATACATATTGGCATATGTTGTGAGTGAGTTTTAAAAATACGAATATATCTCTTTTCAGAATTTAAAGAAATTAAATTTAAAATTAATATTATCGAGTTAAAATAACATTTTGAAATTACAAATAATCCCTTTTAAAAATCAAATTTTAAAATTACATTTATCTTTTAAATCCATTTTATGAAAATGCCCGTTTACAAATGGTCATGGTATTATATAAATCATATTTTGTGAAGGACAAAACCAAGGAAGTTCTACTTTTACATGGGATTCTTAGAGATGGATTGTATCTGCTGAAATATCCTGGTTCAAGTGGCCCAGTAACCCTCTCTTGCAACCTGCAACCTATTTTACCCAAGCCAATTTTCTGTAACGAGTTTACTGCCAGCAACTATTTTCCTGCTGTAGATAAGCCTGAAATAAATATGCTGTTCTTTTCAATTCTTGTAGAAATAATGTTCTATATCATGAGTGTAACTCACATGATTTACTTAATAAATGTTCAAAATTTCATGTTTCAAATCATCTTGTCTCAGCTTCGGATAAATATGTTAAGTTTATGAACTATGTGAATTCTGCACAAAATCCTAATCTTGCACAAATTGGTGAAAAACTAGTATTGAATGCTTCATATTTTATATAAATTTTTTAGATGACTACCGTAGGTATTCATGGATGTTTCCCCTAAAAAATAAGTCTGAAGCCTTACAGACCTTTGTCTTATTTAAGAAGTTCAAAGAAAATTAGTTAGATTAGAAAATAAGATTGTCTAGTCAGATTGGGGGGGGGAGGGGGGGATTCAGACCTTTCTTTGTCTATTTATAATCTCAGGGTATTCAATTTAGACACCTATGTCGTCATATACACAGACATCTAGTTGAAACCGGTCTTACTTTACTTGCTCAGTCCCAACTCCCTTTTAAATACTAGTGGGAAGCTTTTCATACCTCAGCCTTTTTTATTAACAGGTTACCTACACCTCTTCTTGAGTACAAGTCTCTATTTGAGCAACTTTTCAATAAAAAACCTGACTACACAACCTTGAACTCTTTTGGTTGTACCTGTTTTTCACACCTCAGACCATATAACTCGTATAAATTTGGTTTTTGCTTGATTCGCGAATCTTCCGACTATTCTACCAGTCATAAAGGATATAGGTGTCTTCATAGTTCTGGCAAAATATACATATCTAAAAATGTTGTATTTCATGAAACAAATTTTAATTTTATGACTATTTTCAATAAATCTGCAAAAAACAACTTCTACAATAACTCCTTCAATTGTTTCCACTCTTCAAACATGTTTTGTTCCTACTAACAATACTCCTCAGGATAATGTCACAGGTCAACCGTCTCATAACTCAATCCCTCAGGTATCTCATGGTTCTTCTTCTTCATTTAATCTGAATTATTGGGATAACTTTGATAATGTTATTATATCTGCTTTGAATACCGATAATGTTGTAAGAACTATACCTTTGTATAGCCAATTCCCATCTATTTCTAATAAACTTGTTATAGACCTTCCTATCAGCTCAAATTTGCCTTCGAAAAACCAACCTAACCATCCTAGTCATCTTATGATAACCACATCAAAAGTTGGTATATCAAAACTAAAAACTTACACAATGACAAAGCACCCTTTACCTACTAATAGTTGGTCGTCGCGGCTGGTGCGTGGCGGAAGCGTGAAGGCGCGTGGCCTTTTAAAAATTAAACTTTTAATAAAAATCAAATCTTCTAATAAAACAAAACTTGCGCAACGTCGCGATAACTAGATAAAAACGTTTATTGAAAACTCTTTTTCAATCAATTAGGATCCATTATATATTTCTAAGTTAAATCTACAACATATAAAGTTAGTAATCATATCCTCTTATAGTCTATATCAAGGATCCTTGTAAAAATCGATCGATCATCCGTTCCTACGAAATCGTTCCAATGATCAGTTGACTCCGAGATCCACAACAAGATCTTCCAAGTCAATTCTCAACGCACTAGGACGTGTGTGGGCACGTAGAATATTACAAGACACATGAGATCTAGAAATCGTCTGAGAAAGACTTTAGTGAGATGATTCTTTAAAAGAACGTGATTATTATTATTTTAGAGATTTGATTAACATATAATCACAGAAGAAAATTCCTCTGACACTAATCGTGTTCTCAATTCAACTCTTGATTGACGAACTGATGATCTGATCAACTAATTAATTCTTAATTAATTATCACACATAATTAAAAAAATTGATAATTTTTTTGCAAGTCAGTCATTTTCTTATGTCTTGAAATATTCACACCCTAGACAGCGTAGTATAGAGGTGACTGTGGGACTATGGATCTATAATCCTAAGCTCCAATAAATCATATTAATAATTAAACTCTTTAATTAAATAATCTTATTTATTAACTCCATTATTACACCACTATAAATATAGAATTGCATTCTTAGAGATTATAGAATGTATTTTCAGAGTATTTTCATGTAGTCTACTAACATAATCATTTCATGTAGTTCTTTCCTCCAATTAAAGGTTCATAAATTAGAACTAGTCAAAATTACCGTTTTACCCTTCTAATTACCTCTTGATCCTTAAATACCATTAATTCACTAGTGAATGATTAATTTCTAATCTTATTATAAATTTGAGCTCAATAATCATTCAGCTTCAGATTTAACACTTAAGAGAATCAATATACGATCCGTTCAGAAAACTTAGATTCTAAATCTTGTAAGATCATGTTCCCAGCAATCCACATCACTAAATTTCCAAAACAAAAGTCACTAGCCTGATTAAAAAATAGACCTTAACGAGTGAATCAAAAGATTCAGTAGACATGCATAAGAGTTCATAACTACTCGGGATTCAGAGTGATCTACATATGATCATCGAATTGATGTATATTAAATTTTTATGATAAACAACACTTTAGTAAATATACTAATTCACATCGATCATATTATTATAATCTTAAAGTACCTTCACGAAGATGTCTAACTAATCAATAATTTGGATCTAGACCACATGCATTCATAATGTTTAGTGAACCGTACTAGCAATCATTCAATAAAAATTTCATACTTTAATATGTTGCTGACAATTTTATTCATTATCTATGATCTTAATCCTCTCGTACTAATACAAGATCATAGTATCATTAATGAATATGAAATTTTCAGATATTTATATAAATTATTCAACAATAATTTAAAAGAACAATTATAAGAAAAATGTACTCATCTTTAAATTTCGTATCAAAATGTCAATACACATGCTTTGAAGGCATAACCCCTAATTATCTTCCACTTGTCCTAAAGTAAATATGACATCTCTCTTAATCTCATGTTATGCACATGACCCTCAAATGACTTCGCAGAAAGTGTCTATGTAAAAGGATCATCCAAATTCTGTTTCGATGCTATCTTCATAACAATCATATCCTCTCGATGCATGATCTCTTTTACAAGATGATATTTTCTCTCTATGTGCTTGCCTCTTGTGACTCCTCGGTTCCTTGAAATTTGTCATCGCCTCACTGTTATCACAGTACAGGATCAATGGTTTATCCATATCTGGAACTACTTCCAGATCATAATAGAACTTTTTAAGCCATACCGCCTCCTTCGCAGCTTCACAAGTCTCTATATATTCGGCTTCCATAGTGAAATCTGTAATGCTGGATTGTTTAATACTTCTCCAGACTATAACTCCTCCACCTGGGGTGAATACTTTCGACTGTCTCTGTCTGAATGGAAATCAGAATCAGTATATCCAGTGAGGTTCTATTCTCCACCTGAATAAATAAGCATAGAGTTTCTCGTTTCCTAAGATACTTGAGAATGTGCTTTACTACAATCTAGTGTTCCAAACTTGGATTCGATTGATAACAACTGATAATTCTCACTGCATAATAGATGTCCGGTCTCATACACAACATGACATACATGAGAATTTCAATTGCTGAAGCATATGGAACCTTTCTCATATCCTCTTCCTCCTGAGGTGTCTTAAGACATTGTTCCTTGGAGAGGACAATTCCATGTCTGGTCGGTTGTTGATATTTCTTGAAATTTTTCATAGAGAATCTCTCCAGCACCTTATCAATATAAGATGCCTAAGAAAGTGTCAAGGATTTGTTCTTTCTATCCCTTAGGATTTAGTCGCTTTTCCTAAATCTTTCATTTGAAATTTCTCAGCTAACCACTTCTTTACCTTTGATAAAGTTTCTATATCATTCTCAATGAGTAGAATATCATTAACATAAAGAACTAAGAAAACCACTATCTTATCTTTGGTGTATTTATAAACACATGCTTCGTCAATATTTTGCTCCAAGCCATAAGACTTTATAATCTCATCAAAGGTAAGATTCAGAGAACTAGATGCTTGTTTTAATCCGTAAATGGATTTAAGCAACTTGCATACCTTTTGATCTTGCCCATTTTGTATGAACCATTCTGGTTGCATCATATATATATATATACTTTCTTTAAGATAGCCATTCATAAAAAATGTCTTGACGACTATTTGCCATATCTCATAGTCAAAACTAGTGGCTTTGGACAAAAGGATGCGAATGGATTTTAGCATGGCCACATGGGAGAACGTCTCTTCATAATTGACTCTCTCCCTTTGTGTATAGCCCTTGGCTACTAACTGTGCCTTGAAAGTCCCTACTTTCTCATCTGCACCTCTTTTCTTCTTGAAGATCTATTTACATCTAATGGGTCTGATTTTTCAGGTGGATCTACAAGTTCTCAGACGGAATTGGAATTCATAGATTCCATTTTCTGGTTCATAGCATCTTGCCGTTTCTCCTTTTCAAGATCATCCATTGCTCCTTAATAAGATAATGGATCGTCCTTATTAATGATTAACACTAGGACATGTCCCTCTAATTCGTAGCAAATTGGTTGTCTCACAAACCTCCCATTATGACGTTACACTGGGGTTTCCTTTGCAGGAACTGTGGTTTCTCTAGTTTATCGTTTATCAGTAGAAATTGAAAGTGGTCTGATCTCATCAATCGCTAATTTCTCAAGAACTATTTTGCTATGGGGTTTGTAGTTTTGCATAAAGTCATGCTCAAGAAATGTTGCATTTGGCAACATAAATAACTTTTGATCATTGTGACTATAAAAGTACCCACCTCTAGCCTCTAGAGAATAGCCAATAAATATGCATACCTCAGACCTTGAGTCTAACTTTCTGGTCTTGGGTCTAAGAACGTGAGCTGGACACCCCCATATACACAAATGACGTAAACTAGGTTTGGAGTCATTCCATAACTCTAAAGACGTCTTGCTTAGAGACTTAGATGGCACTACATTCAAAATATAAGTTGTCGTGTGTAGTGCATATCCCCAAAATATAAGTGACAATGATGAGTAGCTTAACATTGACCTAACCATATCCAATAAGGTTTGGTTTCTCCTCTCTACAAAACCATTTTGTTGTGGTGTTCCAAGTGCTATGAGTTGAGATACGATTCCACACTCCAGCAAATAATCCTTGAATTCTAAATCCATGTATTAACCACCTCGATTGGATCAAAGAGTTTTTAGTGATTTATCTAATTGTTTTTTAGCTTCAGCCTTGTAGTCTTTAAAGTTTCCAAAAATTTTAGACTTTCGATACATTAGGTAACTATAATCATATCTTGAGTAGTCGTCAATGAAAGTGACAAAATACTCATACCCACCTCTAACTTGTACATTGATCGGTCTGCAGACATCACTATGTACTAACTCAAGTGGTTCCTTTGCTCTTTGGCCCTTTCCCTATGAAAATTCTCTTGGTCATTTTACCCTCTAGACAAGATTCACAAATAGGAAGAGTTCTAACTTTTAGCTCTCTCAAATCACCATGCTTTGTTAACCTATTTAACCTATCAACATTAATATGTCCCAACCTAAGATGCCATAAATATCTGTTATCATCATGAGGAACTCTTTGTCGTTTGTTATTGTTAGGTTTTGCTACTTTAAATAATTCAGAATTATTTAACGCGCGTTTAGTCATTTTAAGCATATACAGTCCATTTATAATTTTAGCATGACACATATAGAATCCATTCTTAGAAATAATACTCTTTATTAATGAAAAAAACTTTGAATAACTGTCCTTGCAAAAATGAAAGAGAAATCAAATTTCTCAAGAAACCAGGAATATAATAAACATTGTTCAAAACTAAGTAATTATATCCAAAAAGTAAATGGACTATCGCTATTGCTTTAGCTGACATGAGCACACCACTGCCAACTCTCAAAATGACCTCGCCATTAGCCAGCTCCCTTAATGAATCAAGCATCTGCAAAGAAGAACATACATGGTTAGTGGCTCCTGAATCTAGTATATAGGATGACAAATCATATTCTACTAAACAAACTTCGAGAAAAAGTAAATCATATATACCTTTCTTTTTCAGTTCAGAGAGATACTTGTTACAGTTTCTCGTCCAATGACCTTCAGCCCCACAATGTAAACACTTTCCTTTGGGCTTGTTGTCTTTCTTATTTTTCTTGGCTTCGGTGATGTCTTGGCTTTCTTTACTCTTGTACTTACCATTGTTATTTTTCCTTTTCTTATTCTTAGAAATATTAGAATAAGACTTTTGCTCGATACTATTTGCCACACCCTCTTTGGCTATTCTAAGTTTGAGTGATTGCTCAAAAGTCTGCAGTTCATTCAACAATTGGGTCATGTTGAATTACAACTTGTTCATAATATAGTTTTTCAGGAACATAGAAAAAGTTGGTGTGAGCGACTAGTATGATGCTAACTTGAGTGCGCTCATCAATGGTCACCCCATGTACTTTTGCCTCGTGCATTATGTTGATCATGTTCAAAATATGTTCTCGAACAGAAGTACCCTTCCTCATCCTAGTTGTCATATTACTCTTAGTGGCCTTATGGTGACTTTGATCGGACTGCTGCCCAAACATTGCCTGTAAAGATTTCATAATCTCATAGGTAGTCTCCACGCTTTCATTCTTGATTCTTAGAACATCATTCATGCTCAAAAGCATGTAGCACTTCGTATTGTTATTTGATATGATCCAAGCATCATATTCGTCCTTAACATTGTTAGGAGTGTCAGCAGCGGGCTCCTCAAGACATTCCTCATTAAAAATGAACTTATGATTCTCAGAAATCAACATTAAGTTCATATTTGATTTCCAATGTACGAAATTATCACCATTCAATTTTTCAAGAGCGAATAAAACAGTAACAAGGTTGCCCATGGTAGACATAATATTGGTAACTGAAATTTAAAACATACATGATTCATTATAAGATAAATATCTAGAATTCAAAAAGTAAAAGTGATGCATGAATGCATTCATAATAAATACATAAATTTAACATTTACTAATCATGATAAAACAACCCAACACTTAATGTGTCACCTTAGGATCGGTCAGATTAACCTCAGGCTGTCTGTGAGACATTTTCATCCTTATTAATTAAAACTTAAAATATTTCATATTTTCTCTTTTAACAATAAGGTATCGATTGTTCGGTAAATTCATAACTATCCACATGAAAGCTTAATTGTGACTTTGTGAGTGTAACCCATCATTTTAGATTTCATGACTTTATTTAGAATATGTCGTCTTAGGGTCGGTCAAAACTAAACTACTTCACTTCCTCCTATCTTCTTAAGAAGTGCAACCTTGGTATTTGTACAGTTCGAAACATTCCTTATGGGGATGAAAATAAAACCATCTCGAGGCCCTCACTACACCTCATAGTGTTGTACTAATGATGGAAACCATAGGTTACATTGACATGTCAACCTTCTCCCACTCACTATTTCAGGATAATGTGTTTCTATTTTAACTAATCAATTAATTTCAAATTTATTACTAATTAAAATAATAACCCTATGAATATTTAATTATCAGTTAATCCAATGTCATTGGTCTAAGTTCATTTAACTTTCTGAAGCGCCTAAGTCATAATTAACTGAACTTAGATGAACTAATAAATTATATTCATCAAAGTTTAATAAAACTCTTTTACTAAAGTCGGTTAACCTAAATGTTACTATAACCTTTAGTGTGGTATGATTACCAAGTTTTAACTAGTTAAAATCTAGCATTTTACATGCAATTGATTTCATAAAGTAATACATATAAACAAATTAGGACAATCCTACTAAATCATGTTTCTACAGATGAGATGCATGATTAAATAAAATTGTGTGAGATTTTTATGTATGGTATGTGTTCGACTAATGCATGCACATGTTATCAAACATAACAATTAAACAATTATTTAACAATTAATAAACTAATAATGGACCGAGTAACTATTGGATATTTTTAAAGTACAACCCTTGAAATAAATAAATAAAATTATCAAGTGGATTCCAATAATACATATTTCTCAAATATTGACTTCTCCTCCTGATGTAAATCTTCATAATTTTTAAGCTTTGAACAAAACTATTTTTTACTTAAAAACTATTTTTCTTAATTAAAATAATTTCTATAATTATCCCTTTTAATATAGTTGACTTTGACTTAGTCAAATAAATACTTTATTTGATTTGGTCAAACTTCGGCCAACCCAATCAAACTTTTAATTTTCAATTTTCATAAAATAAAAAATTAACAATTAATTTTAAAATTACAAATTTAAATGGATAATTAAAAGAGTTTGGGTTTTAATGAAATACTTAGGTGATAGAGTTGGTTGTATGCTTTGTTGGAGCTTTCCTAAAAAGGGACAACAGTTATCACCGATGATAGGATTTTTCGATCGCCGCCCATCACCACCACTACCCATCTCATTGCCGGTAGCCACCTACCACGCCGGACAGCCACTGTTCACCGCTGGTACAGTACCATCGGTATTGTTCGCCTCCACCAGAATAGTAAATTTCTAGCATGAATAGTATTTTCATGGATGAATAGTATTTTCACCGTTCGTCTCATGCGTTCTTCATCTTCAGGCGTTCGGAATAATTACAGTAATATTCAAAATAAAATTACAAAATTGCTACGCCTCAATTCGACTTACGCAAGATCTAGGAAAACTTAAAATAAAGCATAACCCAATAATCATCATACAATTAACGATCCATTATTTTCCATACATTCAAAAAGTATAACCATCTATCATCATAAACATCTCATATTATATGAATAATGCAAGAAATTTCACACAACATTTAACATATAAATATATAAAGACCGCTCATATACCACTTATTGGACGTCGCGATGCGTGCCTGACGAAACCGTGGAGGCACGTGGCCTTTTTAAAAAAATTTAACTTTTAATAAAAATAGAATATTTTAATAAAACAAAACTTGCCCTTATCCATTTAAAAAAAATACTTTTATTGAAAACTTTTTTCCAATCAGCCAGAATCCGTTATATATTTATAAGTTAAATCTATAACATACAAGGTTAAGAATCATCTACCCCTTGTAGTCTATATCAAGTGTCGTTGTAAAAACCGATCGATACTCCATTCTATCGAACTCGTTCCAATGATCAGTAGACTCTGAGATCCACACCAAGATCTTCCAAGTCAATCCTCAACGCATTAAGACGTGTGTGGGCACGTAAAATTTTACAAGACATTTTTTTGTTTTTAGATATTTTCAACACATGAGATCTAAAGATTTACTGAGAAAGACGTTAGTAAGAAGATTCTCTAAAAGAACGTGCTGATTATTCTCTTATAGATTTGATTAACGTTTAATCACAGAAGAAAATCCCTCTGACACCAATCATGTTCTCAATTCAACTCTTGATTCTCTCCTCTTTTTTCATCAACCTAGGCCATTAGAATAATATCTGTATATATTTTAGATAATGACGTATCATATTTTTAGGAATAAACTGAATAATATTTAATTATAAAATTACCAATTACAGGGGGACCCACTGCAATTGTGCACAATTGTAGTGCCACATGACACTGCAGTATGCCGTGAGCCAACATAGTGCCTTACGGCACCACGTAGTGCCATGTAGTACTGCATTGTTGTATACTCACTACTATAGTGGCACGTGGCACCACAGTAGTCTATGTCAATTTCTGATACCTTATAAGTGATTGACACATGACAATTACTGTAAATTAAATATTTATTTTAATCAGATAATTATCTAGATATCAGTTAATTCAAAATTAACATATCTGATTATCTCTATCAACTAACGTATATTTTATTTCAAAGATAACAGATTTAGTTGATTTAAATTATTATTTAATAATAATTTAATTATCCAATTCCAGAAATTAGATATTCTGTCTCACTTATCGATAATTAAAAAATCGATAATTATATATATATAAATTCCAAAAATTATATTTAAATATATGAATAATTAAATTAATTAATTAATCACACATAATTATCTCATAATTATGTACTTTCTCCAAGAAATAAATTTCTTTTGTAAGTTAGTCATTTTCTCATATCTTGAAATATTCACACTCTAGACAGCGTAGTATAGATGTGACTTGGGGACCATGGACCTATTATCCTAAGCTTCCATAAATCAAATTATTAATTAAACTCTTTAATTGAATAATCTGATTTATTAATTCCAGTATTACTCTACCATACATATGGAATTGCACTCTTAGAGATTATAGAATGTATTTACAGAGTATTCTCATGTAGCCCACTGATATAATCATTTCAAGTAGTTCTGTACTTTAATTATTGTTTCGTAAATTAGAACTGGTCAAAATTATCATTTTACCTTTCTAATTACCTCTTGATCTTTAAGTATCACTAATCCACTAGTGAATGGCTAATTTATAATCTTATTATAAATTTGGTCTAAATAACCATTCAGTTCTAGAATTAACACTTAAGGAAACTAATATACGATCCGTTAAGAAAGCTTAGATTCTAAATTTTATAAAATTATGTTCTCAGCCATTCACATCACTGAATCTCCAAAACAAAAGTCACTAGCATTATTAACAAACAGATCTTAACGAGTGAATCAAAAGATCTAGTAGACATACATAGGAGTTCATGACTACTCAAGATTCAGACTTATCTACATATGATCATCGAATTGATGTGTATTAAATCTATGATAAACGACATGTTAATAAAGATATTAATTCACATCGGTCCTGTCATATATAATCTTATTATATAAAGTACATTCACTAAGATATTTATCCACATTAATGATCCGGATCTAGATAACACGCATTCATAATGCTTATTGAACTGTACTAGCAATCATTCATTAAAGATTCCATACTTTTAATATGTTGCTGACAATTTTATTCATTATCTATGATCTTAATCCTCACGTACTACTATAATATCAGAGTCTCATTAATGAATATTGAATTTATAGATATTTAAATAAATTATTCAACAATAATTTAAAATAAAAATTATAAGAAAATTGTAACCCTCTTTAAATTTCATATCAAAATGTCAATACACATGTTTTGAGAGCATAACTTCCAACACTAACATCTTACAATATGAACCAAAATATGCCCAACAAGCTCCTATTTGTCTAACCTAGCATCATGCTATAGTCGAAGAGTATAATGCTCTTATGAAGAACAATACTAGAGACTTGGTACCTCTCAAGCAAGATATGTTAGTTGTCGGGAATAAATGGGTTTTCAAGGTTAAGATCAATTCTGATGGCAGTGTTCAGAGATACTAAGCCATGCTAGTAGCCAAGGGCTTCCACTAGACACCTGGCATAGATTATAGTAAGACCTTTAGTCCTGTTATAAAACCTACAACTGTTAGAGTGGTGTTACATCTTGCTTTGGTTTATAATTGGTATGTTAGACAACTAGATGTACACAATGCATTCCTAGATGGAATAATTCAAAAGTCTGTGTTCATGGTTCAGCCTGAAGGTTTGTGGACAAAACCAGACCTCAACATGTGTGCAAGCTTAGAAAAGCTCTCTATGGGTTGGAGCATTAAACTAGGGCCTGGCATCATATCACTGTTCGATCATAAAAGGGAAGGATATAATCTTTATTTTGATTTATGTTGATGATATCTTGGTGACAGGAAGTAACAAATCTCAGATTCATCATTTAATTTAGCTGCTGAATCACACCTTCTCTTTCAAAGACCTTAGTTCTACCCACTACTTCCTTGGAGTTGAAGTGCATAGAAAAGCTCATATGGAGGGTGTTAAACCTGCCTCCTCACCTGCAAGTTCCACTGTTAAACTCTCTTTAACTAAAGGAGACCCTTTGCTAGACATTACCATATACATGAAGACAATTGGTGCACTTCAATACTTATCTATTACTAGACCTGACATTAGGTTTATAGTAAATAAGTTGAGCCAGTTCATGCGCAAAGCTACCACTACTTGTTGGTCATCACGGCGCGTGCGTGACGGAAGCGTGTGGCACGTGACCATTTAAAAAATTAAAATGGTAATAAAAAGAAAATCTTTTAATAAAACAAAACTTGTGCAGCCTCACGATAACCAAATAAAACTTTTTATTGAAAACTTTTTTTCAATCGGTCATGATCTATTATATATTTATACATTAAATCTACAATATACAAGGTTGGTAATCATATACCTCTTGTAGTCTATATCAAGCATCTTTGCAAAACTGATTGATCCTCCATCCCACGAAACTGTTCCAACGATCAGTAGACTCCGAGATCCGCACCAAGATCTAGAGATTTATTGAGAAGGACTTTAGTGAGATAATTCTTTAAAAAACGTGATGATTTTTTTAGAGATTTGATTATTATTTAATCACACAGAAAAATTACTCTGACACTAACTCTGTTCTCCCATTCAATTCTTGATTGATGAGATGATGAACTTCATTCAACAACTGAGGCCTTTATAACAATATATGTATCTTTTCTAGATAAAGGCATATAAGATATTTAGGGATTATTAAAATTAATATTTAATTTTAAATTACCCAATCAAGCGGGACGCACTGTATAATGGTGAAAACCTGTAGTGCCACACAGCACTGCAGGTTTGGCGTAAACTATCACACTGCCTCACGTCATTATGTGTTACGCCACACTGTAGTGTCGTGTCGCACTGTAGTGTTACACACCTACTGCTTTAATGCCACAGGACACTACAACAGTCCATGATGATCTATGATTTCCAATCATTGATCAGCACGTGATAATTACTGTAAATTAAATATTTATTTTAATCAGATAAATATCTAGATATCAGTTAATTCAAAATTAACATGTCTGATTATCCCTATTAACTAAATTATTTATTATTTCATAAATAACAGATTTAGTTGATTCAAATTATTATCTAATAATAATTTGATTATCTAATTTCATAAATTAGATATTTTGTNATCGATAATTATTTATATAACATAATTTTCAAAAATTATATTTGTATATATAAATAATTCAATCAATTAATCTCATAATTATGTACTTGCCTCAAAATAAAAACTTTGGAACTAAATAGTCATTTTCTCATTTCTTGAAATATTCACACCCTATATTGCGTAGTATAGAGGTGACTTGGAGACCATTGACCTATAATCCTAAGTTTTCATAAATCAGATTATTAATTAAACTCTTTAATTAAATAATCTTATTTATTAATTCTATTATTACTCCACTATAATTATGGAATTGAACTCTTAGTGATATATAATGTATTTACAGAGTATTCCCATGTAATCTACTGATATAATCATTTCATGTAGTTATTTCCTCCAATTATTGGTTCGTAAATTATAACTAGTCAAAATTACCTTTTACCCCTATAAATACTTGTTGATCCTAAAGTACCATCAATCCACTAGTGAATGATTAATGGTATGTTGATAAAGATATTAATTCACATCGGCCCAGTCATATATAATCTCATTATATAAAAGTATCTTCACTAAGAAGTCTATATACATCAATGAACTAGATTTAGATCACACGCATTCATAATGCTTAGTGAACCGTGCTAACAACTATTCATTAAAGATTCCATACTTTAATATGTTGCTGATATGTTTATTCATTATCTATAATCTTAATCCTCTCGTACTAATACAAGGTCATAGTCTCATTAATGAATGTGAATTTTTTAGATATTTTTATGAATTATTCAACAATAATTTAAAAGAACAATTGTAAAAAAAAATATAATCCTCATTAAATTTCATATCAAAATGTCAATGCACATGCTTTGATGGCATAACCCCCAATAATCTCCCCCTTGCCCTAAAGTAAATGTGGCATTCACTCAATCCCATGTTATGCACGTCACCCTCAAATGACTTTGCAGGAAGTGTCTTTGTTAAAGGATCAGGCAGGTTCTGTTCTGACGCTATCTTTATAGTAGTCACATCCCCTCGATACACGATCTCTCTTATAAAATGATATTTTCTTTCTGTGTGCTTGCCTCTATTGTGACTCCTCGATTCTGTAGAATTCGCTACCGCTCCACTGTTGTCACAATACAAGATCAGTGCCTTGTCTGTAACTGGAACTACTTCAAGATAAGTATAGAGCTTTCTGAGCCATATCGCTTTTTTTTTTGCATCTTCACAAGCTGCTAAATATTTAGCTTCAATAGTGAAATCAACGATGCTCGATTGTTTAATACTTCACCAGACCAGAGCACCTACACCTAGGGGGAATAGTGATCCAGATGTCGACTTTCGGCTATCTCTGTTTGATTGAAAATTAGAATCACTATATCTAGTGAGGTTCATGTCTCCACCTGAATAAACATGCATATAGTTTCTCGTTCTCCTAAGATACTTGCAATCTAGTGTTCCAAACATGGGTTCAGTTGATAACGACTGTCGATTTTCATTACATAACAGATGTCCGACCTCGTACACAACATGACATACATGAGACTTTCAGCTGCTGAAGCATAGGGAACCTTTCTCATATCATCTTCCTCTTGAGGTGTCTTAGGACATTGTTTCTTGGAGAGGACAATTCCATGTCTGGTTAGTAGTTGACTTTTCTTAGAATTATCCATACAGAATCTCTCCAGCACCTTATCAATATAAGATGCCTGAGAAAGTGCCAAGAGCTTCTTCTTTCTATGGCTTAGGATTTGGATGCCTAGAACATAACTCGCCTCTCTCAAATCTTTCATTTAGAATTTCTCAACTAACCGCTTCTTTACATTTGATGAAGTTTCTACATCATTCCTAATGAGTAGAGTATCGTCAAAATAAAGAACCTTTATCTTATATTTGATGTATTTATGAACACAAGCTTCATCATCATATTGCTCGAAGCCATAAGACTATATAATCTTATCAAAGATAAGATTCAAGATATATATATTTGCTTTAATCCATAAATGTATTTAAACAACTTGCATACTTTCTGATCTTATCTCATTTGTACGAACCCTTCTGATTGCATCATATAGATGCTTTCTTCAAGAGAGCCATATTTATAGAGGTGACTTGAGAATCATGGACCTATAATACTAAGCTCCAATAAACTAGATTATTGATTAAAATCTTTAATTCAATAATCTTATTTATTAATATCATTATAACTCCACTATAAATATGGAATTGAACTCTTAGTGATTATAGAATGTATTGACTAAGTATTCTCAAGTACAATTAAATCACTAGTGAATGACTAATTTATAAACTTAATATAAATTTGAGTTCAATAACTATTCAGTTCCAGAGTTAACACTTACGGTCCGTTTGGTATGGGTTAAGTAAGAATGCTGAGAATGTTAAGTTGATGGGATAGTTTAAGTGGTAAAGTTAGATGACAAGATATTAAGACTACCATGTTTGGTAACGCATGGTTAAGTGAAAACAGTTATTGGCAAGTTTGATTTCCTTTTTTGGTATGTAGGATACTTGGGTAAAGTTGTGTGAGAAAGTTTGATAAAGTTGTTGGAAAAGTTATATAAATTATATTAAAGTAATAAAATTATTTATTATTTATAGTTTCTTTTTTAATCAACTTTTAATTTGTTCTCAATGACTACTTATAAATTCTAATAAAATTATTCATTATTTTATGCATTAATTAATTAACTATTTTATTAACCCATCAATAAAATTAAATCAACTATTTCTTCTCTTTCATATATATATATATATATATACACACACACACACATTATTTTACGCACCAATTAAATTAAAATAATTTTTTTTACTTACACCGTACGAATAAACTCAATGACAAAAAATTGTTCAAAATTATATACAGATTCTCTATTAGCAACAAAAAAATTTTAATAACTCATGCCGTGTTTGATTAAATTTTCTCTGATATCGCAATTTAATTATCATACAATTTTCCTCTTTTATATAAAAAAATATGATATAAATAACTGTCATTTATATTAACACATTAAAATATTTAATAATACATAACATTTTTTCCGTTACATGTATTTTTTTCAATAGGTATGTATATCATGGTTATCAATATTCTTCCGCTCCGCAAGACCAGCCAAAATATTTTAGTTCTGGCATAGGAACAAAACAGAACAATGATGTAAATTTTTTTATATTTTGGTTAAATACAATCTAAAACTAAATATAAATGATTGAGAGACCCCCCATTAGTGGTTTCGTCCCACGAGTCTAGCCTTCCACATAAAAACTGAGACGTGATAAACAATCCATTTATGTTCTCCTTTATACATTTAGTATTTTTTAAATATTGATAGTTTATGAATAATATTTATTTTAGGGAAGAAACTAATTTTAATTTCAAAAAAATATTTGATATTATTTACATGTACTCTAATAATTTAGATTTTAGATTTTATATTTGGTCTTGAAGAAAATAAAATATCAAAATCAAGTAGCAATAATTAAAATAAATAATGATATTTTTATGGGGATATGAGAAAGTAAAAGTTATTTTGAAAAATGTGTAAATGTGTTGTAAGATGGAAAAATTATTTGGTAAAGTGGATTTTTGTGAGAAAGTGATATGGAAGGTAATGTAAGATTGTTATTTTACTAGGCTAAATAACTTTAGCATGACAAATGATAATACTTGTAATAAACATGGGAAAATGCTAGAAAATAAGTTTACCACGAACTTTACCACGCGGAAAGCCAGAAACAAACGGCCCTTTAAGGGAACCAATATACGATCCATTAAGAAAGCTTGGATTTCAAATCGTTCAAGATCATGTTCCTAGCCATCCACATAATTGAATCTCCAAAACAAAAGTCAGTAGTCTGTTTTACAAAAAAACCTTAACGAGTGAATCAAATGATCTAATAGACATGCATAGGAGTTCATGACTACTCAGGATTCAGACTATTCTACATATGATCACCAAATTGATGTGTATTGAATCTTTATGATAAACGACACGTGGATAAAAATATTAGTTCACATCGGTCCAGTCATATATAGTCCCATTATATAAAGTATCTTCACTAAGATATCTATATACAGCAATGATCCGGATCTAGATCACATGCATTCATAATGCTTAGTGAACCGTACTAGCAACCATTCATTAAAGATTTCAGACTTTAATATGTTGCTGATACTTTTATTCATTATCTGTGATCTTAACTCTCTCATATTAATACAAGGTCATGGTCTCATTAATGAATATGAAATTTTCATATATTTATATAAATTATTCAACAATAATTTAAAAGAATAATTATAAGAAAAATGTAATCTTCATTAAATTTTATATCAAAATATCAATACACATGTTTTGATGGCATAACCTCCAACATTACTCTCTAGCAAACATGTAAGAGAATTTTAAAATACTTAAAAGGCACTTTAGATGAAGGCTTGTTTCTAAGAATATCTTCATCCTTGGACATCCAAGCTTTCTCATACTCGGATTAGGCAGGTGATGTTGACGACAGAAGGTCCACTAGTGCCTACCTCATTTACCTGGGTGGAAACGTTGTCTCTTGGTCTTCGAGCACTAAAAGTGTATATAGATCATTAGCCAACGCTGTAACGAAAGTTCAATGGCTTGACAATCTACTAAGGGAGCTAGGTTTGTCTGTTACTTCTAATTGAATCCTATGGCGTGACAATGTGAGTGCCTTAGCTTTGGCTTCTAATCTTGTCCTACATGCTAGGACAAACACATTGAGCTAGATGTGCATTTTGTGCATGACAAAGTTCTTCAAGGTTCTCTAACAACGAGATTTGTACCTTATGTTGATCAAGTAGCTGATCTCCTCACTAAGCCACTGTCTACTGCTCGTTTTCATTACCTTAAAGGCAAGCTCAAAGTGGTCATTTCCCCTTTTAGGTTGATGGGGGTTAATAAGGATAAGTGTACTAAGCAACTTACTAAAACTAGTTACACAATTAGTTAAGGGTAGTTAGTTAGCTTTCTAATATTCTATGCTTACTTTGCCTAGCTCGTGTATCTCATTGGCCTTTCTGTAGCTTCTGTATTCTTCTCATATAAATACTAGAATGTCTTACTTCATGAATTAACTAATGAGGTAAGTGACTTGTTCAAGAACTCTCCATGAAGCACATTCTCTCTTCCTTCTTCTTTCTTTCTTTCCTCCTCTAACTACTTCTTTACTGTATCAAGTTAGGTCTAGAATATATTTACTTATTCTCTTCAATTTTCAAGTGTGAGGAAAAGCCGTACCTTACAATATAATTTTTAAGATTAAGAATGCCTAATAACACTAATCAATATTGACAACTAGGATGTATCCATGTAAAGTCCACTGATTTTTTATTTCTTTTTTAAAATTTGGTTCTTTTGACCATCAAAATTCACTATACAAACTTCACCATCTATAAAATCACTCGTTTTATTTATATTAAAATCATACAACATTGATCATGTAATTTATTTCAATATATAGATGAATAATTAACTATGTATATATTTTGGCTTTCATCGTCAACGGCCGATTGACTATGAAACAAGCATCCCGATGAACAATTCGATTTCTACATCTAAATTCTGGTTAGTCCGACGGCTGCAGTATGTTCCAACTTGTGCATGTTGTGCCTGATACCAAATATATGTAGCAAAATTTTAGCACTAAATATACAAAATATTATGGAGTTAAAATAGCAATAGTGTGAACTAGCTAATCATGTTTATTCAAATGGAATTTAGAGTTTCTAGAATATATGAAGGTTAAATAATAATAAAGCTTCTGGAATTATTTTCTAGAACATACGAAGGTTAAAAAATAATTTTCTTTTCCGAAATACCTTGATCGTCAACCGATTCTATGCTTCAATATAATTATCTGGAGTAACTGCTATAGCTTGTTTCCAATATTTAGCGGCTTGGTTGTACCAAGCCTCCGCAATTTCAAAATCTCCATGTCGAATGACTTGTTCTCTCTAATCAAAATAGGAAGGTAAATTCATTTCCTTAGAACCATACTTGAGAGGTTCTTACCTGATACAACTCAACAATAAATTCTTTTGGTGTTGTATTTTCAATTAGAATTTACCATACCTAATCTAATCAGATAATTATGGATTTTCAATTTCCAAGTTGAAAAAAACAAACATAGAATTTATATCTTGATTTATTACTGAGTAAACACAACAGCTATAAAGACGAACAAGAAATATACATGTACGGAGAACTTTGCATTCCCTTTTAAATTTGTCTCTCCTGAATATATAAGATAGACATAAGGTTTAATAATTCAATTTTAATGAAATATATATTAGGGGAAATATATTGGTCCTTATATATTGGCCGGGAAACTGGTACAGAGCCACTAGAGCACCGTAGTTATTTAAAATGTATGTGAGAGTATTTTAAATATGTTTAACAGTAAGGTACCTACAACACATTCGAGATACTTACAGTATGTAGGATAGCAAAATATGTTGTAGTACTTCAAATGTGTTGTTGGTACTACACTGTTGAGACATCTGAAGTACCCGACACCGTACCAGCCCGCACCGCAATAACCCCCTATATTGGCCACGATTTAGTCAGTATACTTTTCACTTGTACCAATATACTTTTATCGTACATCTTTTATCGACTGCACATGACAAAAAAATCACACAAACATCACATGTCTAAGGAGTTCATGAAAAATATTTCCTGCATTTACTATTAGGGTACAAAAATGAGACGTATGGCAATTAGTGTTGAGTATATGTTAACTACGTAGTACGTACCTTAGATTTTAATTGTTCAATCTGCTCTGTGAACAGTTGAGCCTGACATATAATTGAAGTAATAATTAACAAAGAAATAATAGAAGATAAAGGGTTACATACAACTTACGCAACGGTGGTTGAAGCATCGTTGTTAATGGAGCAGAATCTTCCATGAAGAGAGCTGCCATGGAATGATCCCTCATCGCAAGATAAAAGTAAGCTTCGAGATGACTATAATGAACAATGAGATACGAAGAAACATGTTATTGGTTCTCATCATTTATGTGCCACTTGTAACAAGCATCATCTTGGACAGTCCTATAAGTTGTCAAAAGCCTGTTTCAAGTGTGGGAAGACTGGGCATTATATTAAGGAGTGCCATGTGATTAAGCATGGTCAATACAATGACACAATTGTGAGCAAGGGTAAATGAAAGGCATTCGATTTGATACATCAAGAAGATGACAAATTCAAGATTTGGGGCTTCGTCCAGAACTATTGGTGTTCCACCAATTTGTGCAGAATTCGCACAGTTCATAACCTTAACATATTATATAAATTATAGATTTTGTCCAGAATTCACACAGTTCATAAAAAATTATGATGAGAAAAAACTTTATGAATTATAGATTTCAAGTTTTGACTTTATTTCAAAGTTTAATTATGTTTTACCGAGGTTTTATTAATTATGCATTTTAGGCACTTTAATGCTTCCGTTGTTTATGGTCAATGTTTTTCTATCATGGGTAAAATAAGATTTTAATATTTGGGAATTTTCTCAAAATTATGGTTTGTATCGAATTGAAGATATTAAAATTGTGAAATTATATGTATGTTTAACCATCGAGGATATGGGCGTTACAGTTTAGTATCACAGCAAATGTTTTTGATTTTGTAGACTTTTCTTTGTGAAAAATATGGCATGTCGCTCACTGCTCCTCCATCATCTTACAAGTCAAGTAAGCATGATGTGTATGTTTTAATTATTGATTCAGTATGATGTGCTTTAGTTTCATTATGGCATGTTTGATTACATTTATGTTATATTTACACGATAGGGTTAGGCTTTTGGCAAGTCTTGAATTTTGGTGGGTAGTAGAGTAATAGCCCCCCTACGAGAAACAAATCACGCACTAGTCGATCCTGTTGCGAATCCTTTGGCGACCATGATCGAACTGTTTCAAGAATTTTTAGAGTTGTTGAGGCAGACAGCGATGACTCGCCCAGCTCAACTATAACAACCGCAACATACGACAGCGATCGACGTGCAGCTGATCACGCGTTCATGAGGCGGAATCCTCCCGAATTTGACAGTCACTCGTCTGATACATTGTTTGCTGAAACTTGGATTGCTAGATTGGAGCATATCTTTCAATTTATGATGTATTCTGAGATTCAAAATGTTATTTGTGAAAGTTTTATGCTAGCGTGAGAAGCTCAAAAATGGTGGAAGCTCACACAAAGAGCTTATGATGATGTGCATAATCTGGTGATTTGGGATCGATTTAAGGTGCTATTCTTCAAGAAGTATTTTTTTCTGATCACCATCAGGACAAGTAAAGAGGTCGAATTTCTTAGACTAGTGCAAGGTAATATGACTGCTGTTGATTATGAAAGGAAGTTCAAGAAATTATCTTGCTACGTCATGCATTACGTTGATAGAGAGATCAAGAAGGATCAGATGTTTGAAAGGGGGTTTCGTCTAGAGATAAAGGGTTCCGTATCACTCCATAGGCATACAACTTACGTAACGATGGTTGAAGCAACATTGTTAATGGAGCAGAATCTTCCATGAAGAGATCTGGCATGGAATGATCGCTTATCGCAAGAGAAAATGAAGCTTCGAGATGACTATACTGAACAACGAGATGCGAAGAAACAAGTTATTAGTTCTCATCCTTTATCTGCCACTTGTAACAAACATCATCCTCGACAATGCTATAACTTATCAAAAGCCAGTTTTAAGTGTAGGATGACTGGGCATTATCTTAAGGAGTGTCGTGTGATTAAACATGGTCAAGACAATGACACAACTGTGAGCAAGGCTAAAGGAAAGGTATTCTCTTTGACACATCAAGAAGATGTTAGTATACTTCTTGCTCTTGGGCATTCAATCTTCACATTGATTGAACCTTGATTTTGTTTTCTTCATTTGTGTTTTGTGCTTTACCGTTGGTTGAGTTTTGGATTCTTTTTTAGTATTTCTAGTGTTTTAAAAATGTGGCATCTTTCTTTCGAGGATGAAAGTTTTTAAGGAGGGGAGAATGTAATATCTCGACCCTGTAAAATGGCATTTTCATATAATTGATTTGAAAACTAAATATAATTTTAAAATTTGATTTTAAAAGGGATTATTTATAATTTTCAAAACATTATTTTAACTAGATGATATTTTTTAATTTTATTTCTTTAAATTTTGAAAAGGGATATTTTTGTATTTTCAAAACCCACTCAAACCATTTGCCAATATGTATACAAGACAAACCCTAGCCTTTTTTATTTTCATTCGGCAATATCTCTCCCTCTTTCTCTACCTCACTCACATCATATATTTACATACACCTAAGAAAACCCCTAATCTAACATGTCAAATACCCTATGTCTCTCACTATTCATCTCCCTCCTAGAAATTGTCTCTCGAAAACCCAAGGCTCCCCTTGATGAGTTGTCGCTTTCTCTTTCATTCTCTCTGTCCTCCTTGGTGGGTCTCTTCTCCAATTGCTGCAAAGCCGAGTACTGGTAAGTGCTCTCAATCTTTCTATATTTTCTTAGTTTCTTTCTCCTTTGACCCTTTGTTATTCTCTTCCTTTCTCCAATTTTGTCTGCTTCGCTCCTGCTCTTTCTTTTCTCTTTGTTTCCTTATCTCTACTTTATGTCTTTGTTTTTCTGTTGTTTCGTTATTTACTCACTCTCTCCCTCTGTTCTTGCTAGCACTCCATGTTTCCCTTCTCGGTTTGTTCTCTCTTCTTTCTCGGTTCGTTCTCACTTCTTTAATCTCTCTTTTTCTCTGATTTTTCTCCAACTTTGCTATCTATTTCTCTCTCCCCCTCTGTTTTCTTGCTTTCTCACCATTCTCCCCTGTTCTTTCCTTCCATTTTTATTGTTCTACAACTGGGTCATTGTCCTGAATCGCTTCAACCCGAACCAAATTAGTTTAGCCAGATTGGTTTCAATCGGTCCAATTTGACCAAACCGATTCAGCCAGATCTGAACCATCTATGTCTGAACCGTTTGACCCATGTTTAATCATTTGACTTCTTACCTGAAACATTATTTTTTGGCCTCGCTCAGACTCCTTTTGCATTGTTTTAATTAAATCTCTATTTATATGATAGTAAAATTATGTTTATTTAACATTGATTTATTTCAAAACAATTTAGTGATTATATTTTTTTGGATTCCAGGTCATTAGTTATTTAGTTTATTTCTCCGGTTCGGGTAAGTGGACTTATATAATGACATGACTTTGATGTTATAATTGTATCATGTATTTATATTTAGTATATGTTAAACCATTTTCTGATAATGTTTATATTTCTTTAACACTTTGGTAATTATTTACTGTTCAGTTATTAATTTGATTTTCACGAGATATATATTTGGGTATGACTGATTTTACGTTAGTATGTTATCATGTTTAATTATGTTACATGTATCGGTATGCATTATATATTGACTTGTAAATCACATGATCATGTTTACGTTTGAGGTTTAGTCGTAATCATGTATTGGATTTATTGCAAACCATGGAGTTTAAATATGTAATTGATAATGTAAATTTCTTAGGGTTTTGGTATCCTTAAGTTATAATTAAGTATTCTTAGAGTTTTGATAACCTTAAGTAATAATTTGATGTTCTTAGGGTTTTGGTAACCTTAAGTAATATTGTAACGTTCTTAGGGTTTTGGTAATCTTACATAATAATTCAGTGTTCTTGAGGTTTCAGTAACCTTAAGTAATAATTCAGTGTTCTGGAGGTTTTGGTAATGTTCATGGGGTTTTGATAACCTAAAGTAATAATTACGTGTTCTTGATGTTTTAGTAACCTTAAGTAATAATTCAGTGTTCATGGAGTTTCATTAACCTAAAGTAATAATTATATGTTCTTGAGGTTTTGGTAACCTTAAATGATGTTTCAGTGTGCATGGGGTTTCAGTAAAATTGAGTAAACAATTCAGTGTTCTTGAAGTTTCGGTAACCTTAAGAAACAATTTAGTGTTCTTTGGGTTTTGATAACCTTAAGTGTTAACTCAGTATTCTTGGAGTTTCGGTAACCTGAAGTCGCAATAGTTACAATATCACTCAATTTGTCATGTTACGTTTGAGTTCCTGTATGAACAGCTGGTTACGTTTTAACTAGGGGATATGCTAAGACAAGATATGATTAAAATTGTTATATGTTTATATTTTAGACATGTGTTATTTACGTGCTATGTTGAGCCAAGTTATGATCAAGTAGATTACGTTATTTCATTTATAATATATGTCAAGTTCATTTCTGTTATGTCATGATTGCATTTATGACATGTTGATGCATGTTATTATGTGAGTTTGTTTATTGAGTATTTTAAAATACTCATCCCCCACAGTTGTTTAATATGCAGATGGTGATGGCTAGCAACATGAGTGAGAGACTACCAAAACCAGTTGGATCATAGGAATTTATGATTTGCTTTAAGGCTTAGAAAAAGGTTCAATCTTAAACTCAATTATTTAAGTAGTTTATTTTTACGTTATGTTTTTCTATGAATTATAATGAGAGAAAACTTAATGAACTATAGATTTCAAGTTTTGACTTTATTTCAGAGTTTAATTATATTTTATCAAGGTTTTATTAATTATGCATTTAAGACACTTTAATACTTCTGTTATTTATGGTCAAGGTTTTTCTATCATGGGTAAAATAAGATTTTCATATTTGAGAATTTTCTCAAAATTATGGTTTGTATCGAAATGGAGATTTTGAAATTGTGAGAATTACACGTATGTTTAACCTTCGGGGATCGAGACGTTACAAATTAGATTGAAACTCAATAAAGACATTACTATCTTGAGTGAACTTTGAAACACTGATTAAATTCTTTTTTATTTCAGGATCTCTATGTACGTATTTCAGATTTAGCATGCTCTTTCAAAGTAATAAAGCATTTCCAATATGAGTTATAAATAGGGTTTTACCATTTCCAATAGCAAGCCTTTCTTTACCATTATACTCTTGTGTCAAGGACATGTTTACAAGATTTGAGGTGACATGATTCATGGCTGCACTATCTGCATACCAAGCATAACCACTTATTGTACTCACAATTTGCTGTAATTCAAAAGATAAAATAGAACCCTATATGATCTTCATCAGAAGGTACCCAATTTACTAAAAATCAAAGCAATTCAAAAGGCTAACCACTCAATTTACCTGATTAAGCATTGAACAGTAAAAGAGGGATCTTTCAGCCCAAAAAAATAAGAAAATAATTATCAGGATCACAGGTAGGTGGAAATTTTGAAATGGGTACCTAAGATTTGGTGATAGTTGAGATGAATCTATGTTTTGAATCAGTGGAGTGCTTGATATAGATGTTTCAATCACTCTTATTCGAAGAAGAATCAACTATCCCTTTCGATGATCCATCTTGGTTCCTGGGCTTGACTTTAACTACACTGGTATTAGTCTCTATAGCCATTGAAACAAAGCTATGTTAATCTTTCCTCTATAATTGGTAACAGAAGCATTACCAAACTCATCAATAATCACAGATAAATTGAATATGAATACGCATGAAGAGGGAGGGAGAATCCAAGAACCTCATTCCTCAAACTCCAAAAGCAGTTTACCTATGAACAAAATTCAGACTATCTCTGTCGCATCTTCTGAGCCTCTTCACATAAAGAACGGAAAAGAACAGTAGGGATGTACCTCTCACCAAAGTTTGGAAATATTGTCTGAAAAATTAACATGTATGATAGAGAGATGGGTATGCAGTTAAGCAAAAAAGCATTAACGAAGGTAAACTAGATAAGAAAATGAGAAATATAAATTAATGATTGGTAAATAATGATTTCTGAGTAGCTCAAATAAACATCCACTAAATTATTATTTATAGAACGTCGATAACTAATTTCAAGTAAATTATGTCAGAATTATAAGCCAAGCCTAGCCTTCTGATTTACTGATTTCCCTGCCTCGTCAAAAACTAATCTTCCAAGTATCATTAACACAACTAGCAGATATAATTGCTAATAAGGATGGACATGAACAAGATTGCATTGACTTCATGTAGTTTACTTTGCTTAAGAGTTGTTAGATGTTAACATTTTGGCAATTTTTTCCCTTGACTCCCTTAAAAACAAACTTGAAGGCTAGATCTCTTTCAAAAAAGAGCGTTATAGAAATACATGACAAAATAATGTTACATCTCACTACTGATGAAAAAAGTATAAAAGGGGAAAGAAACTATTGCAAAAGAAATACAACAGTAGAGAAACTGGCAGTCAACTTAAGGAGAACTCTGAATTCAAAAATCACCACACAAATGTGCATTGCAGAATACTTCATAACATAAAAAAAATTAGAGAATTAAGATTATAATAAACTAAAAATGCACTGAATATCGATAGCTAGAAATCTTTTCTCCAAGATTTTTTTTCTGTATGCATATTTTTGTTTTTCTTTTTCTTAGTCATTACCTTCATTACTTCATCGAGCAAGTTAACATCCAGAATGCAGGGAACATTACCTGCATCAAAGATTATTAGAACCAAGTAGTTTGCAAGTTACCTTCCCAACTAAAACTGGTTCTTGGAGATGATTTTTACTACACTGTAAAAGACAAAATACAAAGTCATTCACCTGGATTTTCTCCTGATATTAAACTCTTATCTACAGGTTCAACACCAACTACCTACCAAACAAAAATTATAAAAAATAAAATAAAAGGATAAAAATATGCAAATAACTAAATTAAAAAGTAAAACAAAGGAAGTAATGGCAACAAGATTTATTTTAATGAACCAAATGAGAAAGTGGCTTTGTGCTTCGCCTTATTTCCATCAATTCCATGTGAAATAATTAACATGTATTTGCTAATTCCATTTGTCATCTGGCTATATTTCTTCAATTCTCTTTTTCCTTAAGGCTCATCTAGGGAAAATATGAGGAGACTGAGACACTATATGTGCTTGTACAAGAGTGACAATATCTTCCTTGTCATCTTTTTTTTTAAATCAGTAAAAGCTTCTTTTTTATTATTATTCTTCTATTTTTCTTAGAATAAACTTCCTGAAGCATTCTGGTTTATTGAAAAACACGTTAGACCAGTCAAGAATAGATTTTGAAATTTTTTTTAGTAAGATACTTCTCATAAAATGTTTCAAACCTTAATGTTTTTGTTCATCATGTTGAGCTAACGCCCAGTGCCTGTAATGGTACCACCAGTTCCAATCCCAACAACGAATACGTCCACACTACCCATGGTATCCTCCCATATCTCTGGTCCTTTAGTTTTAAAGTGAACATGCAATTTCCATTTATGAATTATGGTTATATATGTTGCACTAACATTTAGTAATCATATTACTAATTTTGCAATTGATGAATGATAGTTTAAATATTAAAATTAAATGTAGTACTACTAGATTGTGCTTCAAATATGATATCACAGAAAAAATGATAAAGAAAAATAAATCACTATAGCATAACCAAAAATGTGTTCCAAACAGCTACAGAAAAAACCTTTGTATTAGCAGCATTGTCGAACTGTTGAAACATATGTGCATTTGGTGTCCTAAAAACAATTTCTTCCGCTTTATCAATAGCCCTTACAGACCTTTGTCAGGGTCAGTCAAAATAATATCCACACCAAATGCCCGTAGAAGGATCCTCCTTTCAATGTGCACTTCTCCAATAAACACCAAAGCATCAGACAAATCAATCAGCTTCAAGTAGCAAAATCTATATGCTTTGTCTGAAGCTAAAACAATTAGAGATTCATTCCAGCAGATTGCATTAGGCGCTGTAGACAAGCTCTCTTCCAGAGTTCTTTTGCAAACTAAAATCTCCCATAATACTTTTAAAATAATGGAACAGGCTCCCAGTCCATAATCATAAGGAAAGCTTACAAGATTAAAACATAACACATATGGGAAAAGTTGTGATAGATCAGAAATGACAACAAGATTGGGCAGTAGCCTATAATAAAATGAGAGTTGAAACTTTTTCACTATTATCCATAAACAAGATATTTATATCTAACTCAACCTCACACTCGTTTCCTTTAGGAAGGGGAAAACTAGAAAAGTAGAAGAATAACCCAGACAACTGCATGCCCAAAAATTGTGAACACAAACCCGATATAAAACTAAAAAATCACAACAACAGACAAAAATCATAAAAATCAAACATGGATTAGAGATTGAAACACACCTCGCAAGAAAAAAATCCTTACCTCTTGTTCTGAGCAACAAATTCAACGTTGGAGAAAACTAGGAGACAAAGCTATGCACAGAGTTGAGGGAGTGATAGCAGCAAGAGAGATTGCTACGAGACAATAGAGAGATACGAGAGAAAGCTGTGAGAGAGAAGTTGTGATGGAGTTGTAAGAGAGAACTTTGTGAGAGAGAGAGGGAGCTGATAGAAAGAGCTTTTCGAGAAAGTGCTTCATAGAGTGGAGAAGTGATTTGTAGAACACCCAATTTTTTCAAAGTCCTGCTTTCCGTAAATAAGTCCCACTTAACTTATTTTTCTCACTTCCCACTTTTTTTTAACTTTCTCACAATACTATTTTTATAAGATACAAATAAAATCTAGTTGTATTGAGTTTATTACAAGATGAGACTACTAATATTGTATCTTAACCTTGTAGAATACATTATTTGTTGTAGTGAATCTGGCCCTTGATTGACTTGCAAAATGTCTTTCCAATGAATTCCAAACTTCTATCGACGTTGTATACTAAGTCACAGTACCTAATAAACTTTCACTGATGGAAAACCTTAGCCAACTTAACACAAGTTTGTCCATCTTCATCCAGGCCCTATATACAAGCTTCTCTTCTCCATTAGCAAGCTTCTTGCTTGGCTTCACAGTCGAGCCAAAGACTATCCCATCGAGCTCATGTCCTATTATGGTGGGAATGGTTTGTTATCTCCAAAGAACTTAATTTCCTCTGTCATGTTTGACAGAAATTGAGTAGCTCAGGTTGTTTGAGAAGAAGCTTGTAAACCTCCATTGTTGCTCGAGGTAGTAGTTATGTTTGTAGTATTGTTGTTTGATGTATTTGAGGTTGTTGGATGTGAGTCCTCTTTCTGCTCAGATACCATGAAGAGAATAGATCAAACAAATCTAAAAATGACTTGATACACACTACAACAAAAAAATCCTATGATAACGGCCAAAAAACGCTATCATAGGGTTCTCATAGCATTTTTTGTAACGCTATGTTTGCCAACGTTATTAAAACTCCGACCCTACGATAACATTTTTTAAACGCTATCATAACTACTTTTGATAGCGTTTATAAAATGCTATTGTAACCTTTTGATCGCATTTTTTAAAGGCTATAAAAAGGTTTTCATAGCATTTTATAAATGCTATTATAAGCGTAGCAATAATGGGAGACTTTTTATAGGGTTTAAAAATGCTATGGAAACCTTTTGATAGCGATTAAAAAATGCTATAGAAAGGTTTCCATAGTGTTTTATAAACGCCATTATAAGCATAGCAACATTAGGTGACTTTTATAGCGTTTAAAAAATGCTATTGTAACTTTTCTATAGCATTTTTTAAATGCTACAGAAAGGATAACAAGTGCAATGGGACGCTTTCTATAGCGTTTAAAAAACACTATAGAAAAGTTACAATAGCGTTTTTTAAACGCTACTAAACATGTATGATAGGTGTTTTTAAAGCTGTTAAAAGCTTTCTATAACATTTTAAAAACGTTATTGTCTGTCTAACCATATTCAAACTGCATTTGCCTATTGTGCTTCTTTAGGCTATTATGTTCTCTTATAGGGTTTTAAATGCTGCAAATAATTTACGCTAATGTATCAAACAAATAATATAAAGATCATCCATCAAACACAAATTTAAAATATTTAATAGAAGAATTTTACTAATAAAGATTTATATCAAATACAATATCAAATGTCCAAAAAAACCCCTGCAAAATAGCATTCCAATATGTTCATATCACATATTACAAATATTTTGAGATGTACTAAATATCAAAAATACAAGCCAAAGTTTTCATCAAAGAACTTCCACGTCTTCCTGTTGGAATCATATTTCCCATCACTATGTAGAACCACGCACCCCTGAATAACTGTGTTTGTTGTGTGTTCGGTGGACCTATATGAAAATAAAATAATTGTTATTGTTCAATATCCACTTATAAACATATATACTATCTCTATAAAAGGCTTCCAATATTTAGACATGTTGATCTATAAGATTGTAATCTAGATTGCAAAATCCTATTTCTTGAAATACATACTTTCCATACATCTATGTTCTATCCTTGAAAATGCAAATATAAGAGCAAGTTAGAAAAACAGCATAAGAGAATCCAAGACAAATGCAAGAACAAAAATATAAATCCAACATTTCAATCCATATTTCTAGCACCCCCCAACATTTCAATCATGCCATAAATTATATCAACCCGCATTTCTAGCGCTCACAATACTAATCACCATAGAAGAAAAGTTTAACATAATATTCAAAATCCAACCCTACCAACATAAACAAATCCAACAAAAATGTAAATCTAACCCATTAAAATGACCCTTGATGATCTAACTTTTATCTTCTTGTTGTATTATTATGTTTCATTAAAAAAATTGCTACCATCTTAAAACTACAAAACTCCACTAATGTAATTATAATCAATCACTTACAATATAATCTCCAACTTTTCATCAGCATACCTATAATCACCACCATCATTTTTTTTCCAATCTCAATTAACACCAATAATGCAGCCAATCATGTCTAGCAGAATATCAACCAACAGTAGTTGGAAAGAAGTACTTACAGCGGAATATCAACCAATATTTATGAACTTCTTATTTGATGTAAAAATGAGGAATGCGGTATGTTATGCAGAAGCAGGGGAAGACAGACAAGAAATCGGGATTTTTAATTTCAAAATCTACTGCATGCCAAAAAATCGAGAACACATACCCTATTCAACTCAGATAAAACTCAAAAATCACAAAAATAAGGTAAAAAATCACTAAAATTATAAAATAATTTGAGAATGAAACCCTTACCTCTATTCTGAGCTACAAAATTGAAGTAGGAGAGAGCTGAGAGAGTGAGAGTTACGAGGGAGAGCTTGCTTCCATGAGATAAACCTACGACGAAACTGAGAGAAATGTGAGAAAGCTTCACGAGAGAGAGCTGAGAGATAGAGAGAGCTGAGAGATAAAGAGAGTTGAGAGAGAGATGTTCTCGAGAATGGGCTTCAAGAAAGCTCATTGGTGAGCTTGTTAGTGAGATTCTGGTGAGCTTTGAGATCAAGAGAGAGAGAGATCTACTGTGAAAGAGCTCATTGGTAAGCTTCGAGAGAGCTCATTGGGGAGCTTCAAGATCAAGAGAAATGGAGAGATACTGTACTGAAATAGAGACGTAGGTTTGGGGGAGTTTTTCGTTAGGTAAGAGAGACGCGGGTTTGGGGCTGGGTGAAAATTTTTCACTCCACGCTTTTTGGTCTTTTATTGTATTTTGGACCAAAACGCGGTGGTGTTGTGATATATCTCACATGGTTCAGTTACAAACAAAAGATACAATTTTGAATCAAAACCCAGTACAAAAGTTTCCAACTCAAAATTAGAAACACCCAAATTGTTTAATTATAGAAAAAATCTCTTAAATAATTCATGATATTCCCATGCAAGTAGGAATATGCTCTATAACTACAACTAAAAATCTAAAGAAACATAACATTACCTTTGTAAAGATAGAACCGACTCCTTCAGCCACATAAGCAGATAACCCCTGCCCTTTTCTCCATTCTCTTGAAGAATGGCTTTCTCAAAATATGAAAATGGGTTTTACAATTTGAAATGCTAAGGAAACCATTTATACATGCAGATATACATCATTAAGAAGCATCAAAACTTGCCAACCATTGTTCAAGTCTAACATAGCAAAATATTTAGCTCTAATAAGCAAACGGGAAATGGCAACAGACATCAGCTTACCAAAATTCCAGCACCAAGAAGATTTCCTCTTTTGACACGACTGAGAACTACTTCTAAATTGTTTAACTGTTATGATCAAACAATGGTGGAAAACAAATTAATCAATAGTAATGTTCTATAACTTAAGTCTATGACTTAAAATATGAGTAATATTTTATAACATGGCGACTTAAGTCAATGAATATCCCATTGATATTCCCACCACCAAACTACTTTTAAATGCAACTTGGAAGAACTCATGAACTAACAATATAAAGGCCATATTTATCTGCATCAAATTGACATAACTCATGGACTATTATATCAAGTCATAGCTCCAAATAAATCTTATGGCTACTAATAAAGAAAACCTCAAGTTAACTAGTCAGAACCAATTGTTGATCATCAATAGTCTGTAGCAGACTCATGAAACTCTACGATAAAAAAGAAGAAGCAAAGAGGTCAAACACAAAGCCATTAACTTATGCATCTAACAAAAACTAGCGCGCTTAGTGTTGTGCACGTCCTGCAGCGCCAAAAGCTGTCATAAACAGAGCATCAAAAGTTCCATCAACTTTTTCATCAGGCATTATAAGTGCATGATTTTTAGCTCCAACATTGGACTAAAGACAAATGACCCAGCCAGTTTACACTAACTTCAAATATTACTCTAGTAAAAGAGCAACCACACTTCTCATAAAAGGTATTGTAGAGGTGTTACCAAGGAAGATAAAAAGATTACCCGAATGCATTTCCCTTTAGTTGATGCCCTTGCTTAAACACAAGCATCATCCTTAAGTTAAATGAACAAACAATCAAACAATGTCAAATCCACTTAATAAAATATTAGAAAGTATTTCAATAGTGATAAGCAACTTACTGAAAATGGCTTCAAGAAGCCTATATTTAGCAATTAAATTACTACATGCGGGCCAAAAATATGAAATGGCCTTAATATCTTCATCATCATAAATAACATTAACAATGTCCTGTTAAAAACAAAGTTACAATGAAAAATTGAAGAAATAAAGGATAAAAGTTATGCTGTTATATACTTAATTAGTTGAACTGAGCCATTCAACAAAATGAACCTACTTTCAACATAAGGTATGTAGCAAAAAGAAAAACCTATCAAATGAAAGTTAGTAACACCTTACATTGGTGCCACGAACAAAGTTTAGACACCATTAGATAACATAATCTCTACTGGTAGCTCTACGGGAATCATAGAAGCCCCTGAACAAACACCAAAATAAATGACAAAATTTTGTCAAACATTTTAGGAATGTACAATCTCGCAAAAGGAAAATGATACATTGAGAAAAAAAAAGGAGGGAGGTAAAATGCGTATAAATAAAGTCTAACCAGATGAACAATTAGAATAAATGAAGTAAAACAATATAGAGTTAGGGTAGCACACAGGGAAAAAAAAGAGGACATCTTAAAGGTAAAAAGCAACGTGCAGAAGGGAAACATGCAAGGAAGCTAAAGGATCCTTACGAAGAGCTCGACTAAGGATGATTAGCAATTTCAGTTTCTAATTTCACCATCTGGAGAGCTATGCTATGGTTGATTTGAAGATTATCGAGGTTTGCTATTGGGGAAGGGATAAATCTCTGGCGCACAAATCCATGGAATGAGAAAAGGCAATTTGTTTATAAGAAAAGAGAGAGAGTTTACCAAGGGAGAGCTCGTGAATGTGAAGGGTTTGAGAGAGGAGAAAAGGCCATGCGTGGAAGCTGGCTAAAATCTCTTATTTGGGGTGTTTTAGATAGAGGAGACGACATAAGAATGGGTAAGCTCTAGTTCGAGTATTTCAAAGATCTTTTCATCGTAGTCTGATGGAAAATAAAGAGCCTTGCTTCTCTGTTTGGTAGGTCAATGATTACGATGTCTGATGGAAAATAAAGAGCCTTACTTCTCGAGGCTGGAAGTGCTCTAATGCTTCATATATGGCATGCGACCTAACGTAGTGAAGAGGAGTTGACCTCACTGGAGCAGGGGGTCCTTCCCAGTGAGGAATATGGACTGATAGATCATCGTCTGAGGGGAAGATCATTTGACCTTGAACCATATATAATGATTGTTCTTTCTTTGATGGGAGGATTGTCAGGTATGCGATCAAGTCTCACATTGAGTAGAAGGTAGGGTAATGAAATTTACAAATATAGATAATATATCTATTAGTATGAGGTCTTTTGGATAAAATCTAAAAGTAATTATTGTGTAGGCCTAAGGCCAAAACCGTCAATATTAATACCAATGTTGATATTTGTGCAGTCTATTACCTTATAATTATAAAGTGGACGATAAGGATGGCCTAACTTGTAGTTGATAAGGATAATTTTTTAAAACGTAAAACTAATAAGCTAATCAACTTATTTAATCTATACCAACTTATCAAAATGCATTGTTGAGAGTCTCTTAAAATGTAATACCCAAATATAACCAGGAAAGATATTCCAATTCAAAACTTTTCTTCAAGGAAAATGTGACTTTTTATTAAGATGTTATCCAAACCATTTTTCTCTTATCGAAGAAAACACCTTAAACTAAAAAACACTAAGCCTGCTATTCTTTGAACTTGTGGTCGATTCGTGCACTAAATGAGCCTGCAAGATTGATATAAAAATTAGTTCCACAAGTTATGTATGCTATAAGTTACAACAAGTTATTTATGCTATAAGTTATAAGTTCTAGTTTATAAGCTAAGCCAAATAGATGATTAAGTTTTCACACCTAATATTTACTTAACAAATTGTATCGTCAAATCTGATTGAAATTTTCGTTTTGTGTGAACTAATTTCATGACTTTACGAAATTCAATTATAAGGAAAGACCAATTACATCTTTCAAGCTCGCAGTAACAATTTTCATTTACTAAAGATGATTTTCATTTTATAACATTTATGTTATCAATTCATTGTACATCATCATGTAACTTACAATGACACAAAAAAACCAAAAAAGTTTTTCAAAAATGAATCAAAAACACCATTTTGGTTTTAATTCCTCTTCCTTTTCTGTCAGGTTGCAATATTGGTACCAATCTGCCTTAGCTTTTCCAACCGTAACGGTGGCTGGACGAAAATCTCCACTGGCTTTGGGACATGGACAGTCAAGTGCAGTTCACCAACAGATTCATCTATGTTTTTTAAATTTAATTTTAGTTTTTTAATAAGATATCATTATATAGTATTTTAAAACATATTAAATTGTAATATAAGAAAAATATAATTATATTATACAAATAAAAAAGTATAATAATAGTAACTATAAAATTAA
The DNA here is from genome assembly GCA_003255025.1 of Datisca glomerata. Classification (NCBI taxonomy): domain Eukaryota; kingdom Viridiplantae; phylum Streptophyta; class Magnoliopsida; order Cucurbitales; family Datiscaceae; genus Datisca; species Datisca glomerata. The sequence continues at coordinate 297,715 of QANY01005609.1, read as the reverse complement.
AACTATCTATCATAAAAATATATAATTAAATTATATAAGTTAATAACGTTTAAATATATATAAATAAGAATATCCATAAAAAATAATATTAACTTGAATAATTAGATATTCATATATAAAAGTATTATATAAAATATTAAAAATTTAAATAAAAATATTATATTGTTATTTTTTATAAATTGATAAATTAATTTATATATAGATTTAAAATTTAAAGTTTTGAACAATAAACTATTAATATTGAAAGTGATATATATCACATAATATTCACATATGAAGTAGTAAACATATTATATTACACCCATAATGTTTTATACACGAACATAATGATATTATAGTCGTGTGATAATGTTACATTTTCTCAATTTCTCAGTAATGTTTCTTAATTTTCTATTATTTTAATAAGGTTTCTTATAATTTTGTATTTTTGCTTAATATTTATTTTACACAATAATGTTTGCATTGTACAATCATGTTGCATTCGTCAAACTAACAGCCCATAAGTCTAAAAGATAGAGAAGGCTTACAAGCTTACAATTACACTACATTACACTCTATGATAGCTCACGAAGGGTGTATGGTAATTGTAATGTAGAATTACTATTAGAATCCTAGGTCCCTAACATAAAATTGCATTGTTGCAAGTTTTATCGACGTGTGTGCATGGCTTTCTTTTTCTTTGATATATTTACAAACGCGGGAGAGGTAGTCATCACAAGCTTAAATTGGCAATCCTTTGTTCAGCATTTTTTTGAAGGCTCACGTTAGTCTTTTCCATGGTGAAAATCAAATTTCTCCCATGTTCATGGATGCTCAACAATCTCCTTCTATCTTTTCTAATTATCTACCACTTGGTTGAGTTTGTGGCTTGACACTTAACAGAGTTTCAAGTTTAGGAAGGTGAAACACATTGCCATTGTTTAGCCCAACGTCTGGAAAAAATGCAAAAATATCCTAACTTTTATCATTAGTCTGAGTCATTTGATTATCTAGTGAAATTTTAAGGATAAATGTCTTCTAGGAAAATGAAATAATCTGGTAAGATTAGTGGAGGTTAAGTCCTCATAAGATGTTTTTGTGATTTCTTTTTGGTAAGTGCAGTCGATAAAAGATGTACGATAAGAGTATGTTGATACAATTGAAAAGTATACAGACTGAATCTATGTGGACAATATAGAGGGTTATTACGGTATTGGGCTGGTATGGTATCAGGGTACTTCAAATGTGTGAACATTGTAGTACCAACAATGTGTTTGAAGTACTTACAATATACTTGTGTTCTCCCGTGTACTGGAGGTACCTCAAATATGTTTTTGGTACATTACTGTTCAACACATATAAAGTACACTCACGCACATTTGAAGTATCTCGGCACTTTATTGGCCTGGTACCATTTACACGGCAATATATAAGGATCGAAAATATATTTTTCCCCTAATATATTTCGTTTAAGATTGAATTATTAAACCTTATGTCTATCATTTATATTCAGGAGAGTCTAGTTATAGAAGAGAATGCATAATTATCCATACATGTATATTTCATGTTTGTCTTTGTAGTTGTTGTGTCTTGCTTGAAGAGTTTTAGGAAAAGGAGGAAAGATGAACAAAATTGCTGAATAGAAGAGAAGAGAAAGAGAAAAGGGAAGAAGAAGAAAGGAAAGAATCATTGATTCTGTATTCACACACCAACCCGAGAGAAAACTAAAACAAATATACAAGGAAGAAGAAAACAAACTAATGGCTAGTTAAAGGAAAAAGATAGAAAATTCCTTCAACAAACTAAGCTAACAAAACTATCACTTAACATCCTCCTTCAAACTTATCCTAGGATCAAGGATAAATTTGCCTCTAGGAAAATCAAATTGTGTAATAGATAAATGCTTTGTGAATATGTCTGCTAGTTCATACTGCGAGGGAATATGCTTAACCATAAGATCCATCTTCATCACTTTCTCTTGGATAAAGTGAAAATCAATCGCAACATGCTTATGAGAGCATGGAGAACATGATTTAAAGCTAAAGAAATGGTTGAAGTGTTGTCACAGTATATGTGCTTGAGATTGAAAAACATGAAAGTCCCTTAAAATTTGTCTTAACCAACTTAGTTCAACAACTGTATATACCAAATCCAAGCTTCTATAGAAGATCTAGACATAAGAGCTTACTTCTTTGCTCTCCAAGAGAGAGCATTTTCGCCAAGAAAGATGATGAAGCCTGAGGTGGAGCTCCTGTCTGAGGGATCTCCAGCCCAGTCAGTGTCACTAAAGGCCTGCAAATTAAGAGATCCAAGTTTGAATAGAAGCCCGTAATCAATTGTGGCAATGACATATCTAAGAATCCTTTTAGCAGCCGCAAAATGTGCAGTAGTGGGAGAATGCATATACTAATAGACCTTATCAATTGCAAAGCTCAAATCAGGTCTTGTGAAGAGATCATGTAATACTCCTATAAAGGGTTATATCGGAAAAGGGTGATCCAACATGACTATTAATGGGAATTTAGTAGAATAATGTGACTTACATGGCTTAGCATGAAGCATGCCATCCTTATTAAGCAAGTCCCTAGCATACTTTTGTTGATTAACAAAGATACCTACAGGATCTCTAGTAATTTCAAGATCTAAGAAGTATTTGAGATTGCCTAGATCAATCATGTCAAAATCTTGTTTCAAACCAAACACAATACTATCAATATGAGCACGATCAGTACGACTATTTATAATATCATCAACATACGATAAAATATAGGTAAGAGAGGCAGAAGCACCATAAAAAAATAATGAACTATTAGCTTAAGAAGTAGTAAAGCCAATAAGGAGGAGGTGACTAGTAAACTTTTCAAACCAGACTCTTGGTGTCTGTTTAAGACCACATAAATATTTATTTAATTTATAGACATAATAAGGATGATTTTGATCAGTGAACCCTTGTGGTTGACACATATAGCCATTTTCAGACAAAGAACCGTGCAAAAAGGTATTTTTAACATCAAGTTGCCTTAATGGACAGCCATATGTACTAACTAAGGAAAGAAAATATCATAACAGTAGGTTTCTTAATGACATGGCTAAAAGTCTCACCATATTCCAAACCAGTCTATTGATGATACTCTTTGGTAACCAACCTTGTTTTATGTCTAGGAATGGTACAATCGGGGTTATATTTAACTTTGTATACCCACTTGCACGCCACAAGATTTTTGTGAGGAGGTAAGGGTACCAAGGTCCAAGAATATTGAGACAAGAGAGCATTATACTCATCCTGCATGGCCTTAGTCCATTTAGGACTCTTAGAAGCAGTAGCATAAACACTAGGTTCATATTCCAAAGGTTGGACTAAGGAGCATAAGGTAAGAAGAGCTTTTTTCTTGTGGACACAGAATAGGCCAGAAGAAATATCAGGCAACTCAACAACATGAAGGGCCTCATTATGTCTAGCATTATTCAAAATGATAGCAGGAACACCCGTAGAAGCATCAAAATAGAATTTAGTATATAAACCAGATGATGTAACAAAACTAGGTAGATCAGTTTGGTTATCAGAATTTACTATAATATCAACATCAGTATGCATATCAGTAGATAGAGTAGCCTAAGGATCAATAGAAACATCAGATAACTCAGTTTCAATAGTGATGCCAGTATGCAATTTAATAGCATTAATATTCAATATATTATCTATATGTAAAGTAACAATCGGATCAGGTGAAGACGTATCACCCTTGAATGGTGAATGTCGTCTTACGAAGGGAATAAGAGAAGTAAACCTATATTTAGAGTTAATATCAGTATGTTGAAGTTGCTCATTATTATCAAAAGTAGGAACATCAAAAGGAAAGAACTGTTAATCAAACGGAGCATGTCTATAAGTATAGAATTTTTGTGAATTCATGGCATCACACAAATATCCTTTTTGATATAATGCATAACCTAAGAATACACATTCAATAATTTTGGTATGAAACTTGTTTTCATGTATGGGCTAAGACTAGGGTAATAAACACATCAAAAGACCTTAAATTGAACATAATCATGCAATCTACCAAAGTTTTTTTCAAAGGGAGAAACATTTAAAATAACTACGCTAGGTATTTTATTAATCAGATAAGCAGCAACAATAAAGGCAAAGTTCCAAAAGGCAGGGGAATAGAAGCATGATGCATTAAGGTGAGACCAATCACAACAAGTGTCTATGCTTTCTTTCAGCAACTCCATTTTGCTGAAAAGTGAATGGACAAGATTTTTGGTGAAATATGCCATATTCATGTAGATAAGATTGAAAAGAGAGGTTGGTATACTCACCACCTCCATCAAGTCTAAAGTTTTTTATTTTAGTGGAGAACAGATTTTCTATAAGAGATTTAAATCTCTAAAGACAGTAAATACATCAAATTTATTTGAGATAGGGTAAAACAAGGTATATCTTGACATATCATCAACAAAAATAATATAATACCTATGACCAAGAGCAGAATTTATGAGGGAAGGTTCCACACATCACTATATATAAGCTCTAAGGGAGAAGAAGAAACAGATTCAGAAGAAGAAAATGGAATTCTAGTCATTTTATTGGATATACAGCTTATACAAATATTAATATCAGACTGAGATGAAATAAATTATAGATGTACATATTTCAACACTTGCTTAACTACATTATGAGATGGATGACCAAGTCTAGAATGCTAGATAAAATTTGAAGTCTTTGCACTAAGATATGCAACATTTGGCTTAGGCAAGCATGTAGGTATAGTGTAAAGTCTGTTTATACTAGGGCCTTTATGTAGAATGTGACCTGTAGTTTTATCCTAAATTAAGAAATATGGAGCATAAAAATGAATAAACAATTATGATCAAGATAGAACTTAAGAACAAATAGTAAATTAGAGGATAATTGAGGCACACAAAAGACTTGAGAGAAAGAAAAAGAGTTAGAGGGAGTATGAAGTATGCCAGAACCAGTGTGTTATATAGAAATAGACTACCCATTGCCAATAGAAATACTCTCTTCACATTTATACTTAGAAGGAGTGAAGATTTTGGCTAAGTCAAGTGTGAGGTGGGTGTTACACCCAATATCAGAAAGCCATACTTGAGGGTTTGTTGAATGATAAGCTTGAGCCATGGAAGTCATTGCTGCAAGATTGGTTGGTGGATTTCTCCCTTGGTAGGAGAGTTTCATCCTATGGAAGAAATCAGCTACACTATGCCCCATTTTTTGACAGATTTGACATTGGGTTCTATTGTTCTGATTGCTAATATGGCCTTTTAAGTTGAGATTAGAAGTGTTCTTGAAGTTCTGTGACACTTGAGAGGGTGGAGCATCAAGAATAGAGGGTAGAGTGGTGGAAATCCAATTCTGAGATCTTCTTCCCCTTTCTTAATTGAACATGCAAGAGTTCCTACTACCCCTAAAGTTTCTAAAACCTCTTCCTTTGTTAGTGCCTTTGTTGGAGAATGAAGTAAGAAATGCAGTGTTCTGGGATAGATTATCTTGAGTCTTGTGATGTGACTCCAAGAACCATTCCTCATACTTAAGAAGAATATGAAGTTCAGCAAGGGATAGGAGCTCAGCCCTAGTTCGTATAGATGTTCTGACAGTGTTCAACTTGGTGGAAATACCATTAATAGTGTTGATGAGAATGTTTTCATCCTCTATGTTAACATACACGACATAAAGCTTATCTTAACTCATTTATTCGTTGAATGTATGAGTCAATATTCTCAAAGGGCTTCTTAGTGATGGATTGCAAATCAGGTTTGAGTTGAAGGATGTTAGTCTGTGATAGAGAGGAAAACCTTCGCTCGATGGACTCCCAAACCTCTTTGGTGGTCTTGCAACCAACCATATAAGACAGAGCAGTAAGCGACATGGTGGCGTTGATAAGGGTCATTAGAGCCTCATCTTGAGCAACCCATTACTCGTATTTTAGATCTATAATCTCTATGATATCTCCATTCTTTATGAATCTTGAAGGGAATTTCATAGATCCATCTATGTATCCAAAAAACATGTGGGCTTCCAAAATTGTTGAAATCTGGTATTTCAAAGAATAAAATTACTTGAGTCCAATCTGATGGAGGTGAGATTGTAAATATTGGAAAAAAGAAATATTGGTGAGTGAATGGATGGTTCGACGATAATCACAGAAGAGGAGGTGTTTAAGGTATGATCTTGAAAGGAGTAAGAGGAGGGTACTGTTTGAGAGTTTTTCTGAGAATTGGTTTGAGGCCCATATCGGTTCTCAGAGGATTCTCGAACAACAGTGGATTTGTTCTCGAGGTTCTCAGTCATGGATCTTAACATTGGTCAGAGAGGCTTTGATACCATGAAGATTTTTAGAAGAAGGAAAGATGAACATAATTGCTGAAGAGAAGAGAAGTGAAAGAGAAAGAGGAAGAAGAAGAAAAGAAAGAATCAGTAATTCTGTATTCATACACCAACCCAAGAGAAAACCAAAACAAATATACAAGGAAGAAGAAAACAAACTAACTACTAGTTAACGGGAACATATAGAAAAACCCTTCAACAAACTAAACTAACAACATTATCACTTAATAAATCAAAATATAAATTTCATGTTTGTTTTTTCAACTTTGAAATTGAAAATCCATAATTCAAATAGGTAATTGTTATTCTCTGATTAGATTCAATACAAACTCAGAACAAGCTTGAGAGACGACTCACTATAAGAGAAAAATGCGATGATAGTGGCCAAAAAATGCTATCGGCGTTTTCATAGTGTTTCCTAAAACGCGATATTAGCCAACATTATTAAAAGTCATAACCTACGATAGCATATTTTAACGCTATGGTATCCCTTCCATAGCGCTTTTTAAATGCTATGATATCCCTACCATTGCACTTTTAAGTGCTATGGTAACCTTATTACAACATTTTTAAATGATGTGATAAATTTTTATAGTATTTTTTAAAGTCATGGAACAAGCAAGACTAGTATATCCTAAAGAGAAAGATTAAAATCTAGAAAGACTCTAAATCTAATTATGTAGCTTCAGAAATCGGTGTCGTTTGATGTGGCTTGCTTGCTTCTGTTAACAAAATCATGGGAATAACACTACTTGAGATCTGATAGCAATAAAAGGTCCAAAGATAAATAAAAAAACAATAACACAATACAACAACATAGAAAAAATAAGACCAATTTCGGTAGTGATGTGAGGTCATATATCCAGCATGAAGCTTCTCTTTACTTTCTCGTTACATTACTCAGAAATGACAGACCAAAAAACTTATGTTTATGGAGATATCCTCATAAAACCAAATCAAGTCTCATCTAAGGATTCTATTACAATTGACATTTGCTCAATCTATTACAATTGACATTTGCTCAATCTATTGCAATTGTCATTTGCTCAATCTACTAAGAAAATATATATTTAACTAATCATTAATTAAGATATGTAAAGTCAATGTACAAAGATAATTTGATTATAAGCAGTACGGCTTGAGTTCTTGTCCAGACTCCAGAGATAGCAAGCAAAATTTCTCATCTCCTTCATATTCCACAAGTTGATTGTAAAAGGATTGAGGATGGCACTATTCATCAATCCAAAAATGAAATTCATGAATGCAAGGACATTCATACATTGACTGATGAAAAGTAACAATCGAGACTAAAATCAGATAGCAGAGAAGGAAAGCTATGTTGCTATGCCAACTGCTCTGGAGTGTAGACTGAAAAAAAATAATTACACATGAAATCTCGACTTAAAATTACAATTAAACAAAATAATTTTCTACATTCTTCACCATTCTCTTGAGCATTTGTGACTTTACCCTCTCATCCTTCGTCATACAAGCAATACAATTATTAATGCTTTGAAAATAAATGAAGTAGCAAAATCAATAAATAATTGTTAGCCGAAAAGGTGAACTAACGAAGATGAAGAGCCATACCTCTATTAGACGAAAATAGAAACCCATACTACTGTGCACGTTTTGATTTTGGGGAGAAGACGTTGAACCACCAATAGAGAAGCCATAAACGCTCAACCTCTCTGTTAGATGGAAAAAGATGCCCTGATGTGTTGTGTGCGTCATTTTGGAGCCCTACCCTCTCTATTCTTAGTGACAAAAAATGAACAAAGAAAACAAAGCTCCATGTTGAGCTTTGTGCGTGAAAACGAATGCCGAACCCTTTTCATTTTAATAGGATCAATCAGAGCACTCTCAAAAAAACTATGCAGAATGCAAGATAAACAATTAGCAACGATGAACAAGAAGGGAGAAAGTGGATCACTTGCCTAAGGACTATGTTGGGCTGGAAAGAATCACTAGGATTGCCATTAATGATAATTCTATAGTTAACAGAAGTAAGACAAAGCATAATCCAATGTATAAAAGTATTATTAAACTGAATCGCATACGAAGCTTCTTTAAAAAATCCCAATCAATCCTATCGAAGGCCTTAGTCATATCAGTTTTAACAGCCAAAACAGCGTTCCTACCTTTCTTTTTTCTTTTAATGTGATAAAAAACTTCTTGGGCAACAATTATATTATCTTGAATGAATCCACCACTAATGAAGGCAACTTGATTTTCATAAATAAAAGAAGAGAGTAAAGGCTTAATTCTATTAACAATGACTTTAGATAACACTTTATAACTAAAATTACAAGGAGCTATGGATCTGAAATCAGAAGGAGATTCTGGTTGTCTAACTTTAGGGATAATGTTTAAAAAGATTTCTTTAACAGGATTAGGAAGATAGCCTTTATCAAATAAAATATAAAGCAGCTTTCCATAAATCCACACCAACTAAATCCCAATTATTCTGGTAAAAGAGTTCAAAAATCCACAAGGCCAGGGGCCTTATCACCCCCGAGAGAAAAAAAACAGCATGCTTAATTTCATCAAGAGAAACAGGAAGAGAGAGAGAGAAAATTATTCAAATTATGATCGATGGTAGGATTTATAAAATTAAGGACCCAGTTAACATGAAAAGTGTGCTGGCTAGCGTAGCTGTTTTTAAAAAAAAATCAAGCAAAATTCAAGAAATATCACAATCACCCAGAAACAAGTTTCCTGAACTATCCTTAAGCCTTTTAATATAATTACTAGATAATCTAGTAAGCACGGAAGTGGAAAAAAGCAGAGTTTTATCACCAAACTTAAGCCAATACTTTTTGGCTTAGTACCTCAATTAAGCTCTTTTTTTTTTCATATATTACTAATTTTATCCCTGATTTTAGCCTTTCTAAGCCTTTGACAGTCATCATCATCATTAAGGGCTATCATATCATTCTTAAGATTAGCAATAGTTGCCTCTATTCTCTTTATTCCACTTCCTAATCTCACTTTTACAAATTTTAATCTTAGTGATGAAATTCTACATGCCTCTACTCTTACTAGAAAGATTCCAACCCTTACTAACAGCGTCAAAGAAATCATCTTCCTCATGCCATTTAGGCTCTATCTAAATTTTTTTAGCATGGATGTTATGGTTTTCAAGACAAAGAATCATCGTGTTATGGTCCGAGCCAATATTAGGGGGAAAGGTGACTTCAATTTGAGGAAACTTAGAAAGAGTAGCTTCATTAATAAGAATACCGTCAAGCCTCTCTGGGATAAAATTACGGCCATCCCTATTGTTTCTCCAAGTGAAGAAATAGCCCTTAGCATCAAGATAAAAAGTATCACAACTATTAATGAAATTTCTAAATCTATTAGCCCTAATATAATCAACAGGTCTACAGCCAGATTTCTCTTAAGAGGAAGTTAATTCATTGAAATCACTAGCAATAATCCAAGGGCAATCAGAACCATGATTAGTATTAATAATATGTTCAAAGTTAGTCCATCTAATAGAATCATCTCTACTACCATAGACAAAGGTAATATTTCTAGAGTGAGAAATGCAATTAACAGTTAAGGAGTTATTCCAAAAAATAAATAAACCACCAGACAATCCTACAGGTTCAATTATAAAGAAATAATCGAACTTAAATTTTCTCGAAAGTACCTCAGCAGTAGACTTTTTCATCTTGTCTCCATCAAGCAAATCATATGGGGTTTATGAAGATGCCCAACATCTATAAGAGCTTGGACTCTCAAGGGGTTCCCCAACACTTGATAGTTCTAAATTAAGAAACTGATTGCTGAACTGGTGATGTTTTGATAGAACTCCAAGTGCACTTCTTGCAAGCTTTCAGAATTCCACTTCTTTTCTTTAATTCAAACTAAAAATTGTTTATAGGATATAAAAGTAACATAACGCCTAAGATAAATATATAATCTTGTGATGAAGAAGATGAATAATGATATTAAATAAAAGAAGAATGTGTGAGTAATTACCTATAATTATATTAAATAAGAAAAAAATCATTAAAATTTTAAAATCTGAACTGTACAGCTAAAACTACCTGTCCCGCTAAAACTACCTGTCCCATGATATTTTTAGGGGTATAAAATATCACATGATATTTTTTGGAGGTATGAAAAAAATTAAAAAAATTATGTACCATATAAATTACCCTATCCCTTGACCACTTATATCATTTGATGTTAGAGGGGTATTCTTCAGATACATACCTGACAGAGATTTTATTAAAGCCACTATAGATTACAGGTAAACAATTGTATATTAATATATAGGTTATCGATGCCAGAAAACGTGACTAACTATTACCAGAAGTATCAGAAAAACTTCAAATTTCATCACCAACATTCAACACATCTACCAAATGCATTGGAATTACGGGAGTAATCTACCTTTGGTCTCTGGATAACCATAATCCTGCACTTACATCGTCATCTTATAATCAGGACAGGTTAAAAGAAGTAGCAGATATCCAATTAAATGGATCACAATGCAATACAAAAAACATCTAGCTTTGAAGTACTTCTTAACTTGGTTTGTGGAATAATTTGGACCGCTTAGTAGTCCTTATCGAATCCTAGTGATACTCTAAAACTAGAGGAAGGCATGTGAAGCAAGTTAATTTTAATACTAGTTATCGAGTGACCGAAAGAAAAAGATCAAAACATGAAGTTGAAGTCAACTAAGAACTAGAAAAGATCAAACATTGTAGTAGTCTCAGCTGCCATGTTCAAGTGCATGCCATAAGCTTTCCATCGATCAAAAAGCATGGATTAATATAGCATAACCGACTATCTCGAAGCCTTCACCTCAGTTTTGTAATAGAAGAAACAACGCCTGACATAATTCAAGTATCACACACCACAAGATAGAATGAACACAAGTAAACATGAAATAAACTAAATCAAACATTTGATTGCCTTTTATTCAAGAGATTCACTTAAAATAGATAAAATGAAAGATTCAGAAAAGGAGATCAAACTTGAAAATCAAAACCGTGGCTTTCATAGCTGAGGCAAGGGTCGAGGATCTCTAATCTTCGATTTTAACTTCTGTAACGATAACCAAAGAATCAGAAGTGACAGAGATAGAAGCTAACCCTTTCTCATTTTTATTCATAGAAATCCAAAGAATCTGAAGAGAGAAAGATAGAAACTAACCCTTGCTCGTTCTCTGTTCTTGAATAGAGGGAGATGGAAGCTAATCAAGAGAGGGAAGATGATGGACAAGCTATGCTCTCTCTCTTCTTTGATGAAGCTAAAGCCCTAGCTAGGTTATGTGTTCGTTGCAGAGAGAAGACAAAGGGCACTGAAGAAGATGAGGGCGCTAAACTGAATAGAGAGCGCGCTGAAGAAGGCTTCACTACAGAGAGAAGATAAAGGGTGCTGAAGAAAACGAAGAAAAGAGAAAGGGAGTTGAAGAAGGCCTCATTGTAGAGAGAAGACACTGAAGAAGATGAAGGAAAGAGAGATGGTTGTGAATATGAAGAGAGAGGGATAGGTCAAATTTTAGGGTGGTTAGTGTTTTTTATTCTCGTGCCCCTATCCCCAAAAATTGGTTCTCTTAGCGTTTTGATATAAAATGTAATTTTGTTGTACTATAAAAACACACATTTGTTGTAGTGACTAGTTACACATTAGATAAAAGACAAATCAGTAGGAAATCATGATGGAATATTTTAGTAACCGAATTTTCTAGGTGACCATGTAAGGTGGGCATGCTACCTCACCAAAGGAGCACGTGTAGCATGATGAGAGAGAATGTGATGTGGAAGTTGACATGGACAAATGAGAATCATATATTCGTTAACTCCCCACCCTTTCTGAGCAACAACAAAGATGTAGTTGTATCTTTAGGAAGTCTATTCATATTTAGATAACTCAGATCATGTCTGAAAAAGTAAAAAAAATAACGCAAAAACTTGTTTAGAGTTGACTCAATAGTTGGGGTAGATCTAGTCCATCCAGATTTAGACTTACAATTAGTTCTGGTTCAACTGCAACCTTTACTATTTTAAGTTATGCAATAATTAAAATATATTTTTATTCTTTATTTGTTTCATTCTACATTTTAAGTTATGATAATGATGAATATCATGCTCTTACATCTTTCTCTTTTAATGGGGTTGCAAAATTATCTGTACCTTTATATTTCTTGTTCGTCTTTACAGTTGTTGCCTCTTGCTTACTTAATAAATCAATATATAAATTTCATGTTTTTTTTCAACTTTGAAATTGAAAATCCTTAATTCAAATAGGTAACTGTTATTCTTAGATTAGATTCGATATGGTAAATTTTAATTGAAAATAGAATACCAAAAGAATTTACTATTGAGTTGTATGAGGTAAAAAAGTTTCGAGTACGGTTCTAATGAAAGGAATTTACCTTCCTTTTCTGATCAGAGAGAACATGTCGTTCGAGAGGGAGATTATGAAATTGCAGAGGCTTGGTACAATCAAGCCGCTAAGTATTCAAAAGAAGTTATAGCACTTACTTTCGATAATTATATTGAATAGAATCGGTTGATGATCAAGACGTTTCGAAAAAGAATATTATTTTTTATTATATTTACTATATTATTTAAATGTATCATATTTTCATCTCATGAAATAATTTCAGAAACTTTATTATTGTTTAACCTTGATATATTGTAGAAACCGTAAATTCCGTTTGAATGTACTTCATTAGCTAGTTCACACTATTGCTATTTTAACGGCATAATATTTGGTTTTCAGTGATTTCCAAACCAAAACTTTATATCCCTTTTATTTTTTTATATATAATTTTATATTAAATCAGGCTGAATTAAAAGTAAAACTTTGATTTTATATTATTTTTTTAAAATATCATTTGAAAATATTTTTCAAAAATGATTTTTAATTAATTGTGCTGAACCGGAGAATCGAATTGAAACTCACGGTTTGATTCAGTTCATTTATCATGAATGACTCGGTATTATTTTCGGACTGAAGTTTTGATTCGGTTCAATTTTTCACTAAAAAATTGACCGAACCGTTTACATCCCTAATTAGTAGCATTCTGCCCAAGCTTTTCTGACCAATAATGGTGGCCCGACGAAAATCTCCAATGGTTTTGGGACATGGCAATCAAGTGCATTGTAATATATTAAGCAAAAAATTGAACTATCTATCATAAAAATATATCATTAAATGGAACATTATAATATATTAAGCAAAAATTTAAATATATAAGTTCATACTGTTTAAAAATATATAAATAATAAAGATATCCATAAAGTTTAATATTAGGTTGAATAATTAGATCTTCATACACAAAAGTATTATCTAAATTATTAAAAATAATATATTGTTATTTGTATAAATTGATACATTAATTTTATATAGATTTAAAATTTTAAAATTTTGAACAATAATACTATTAATAAAAATAAAAATATCTTTCATAAAAATATATCATTAAATGGAACATTATAATATATTGAGCAAAAATTTAAATATATAAGTTCATACTGTTTAAAAATATATAAATAATAAATAATATCCATGAAGATATTATTAGATTGAATACTTAGATATTCGTATAAAAAGTATTATATAAAATATTAAAAATTTAATTAAAAATATTATATTGTTATTTGTTTAAGTTGGTAAATTAATTTACATATTGATTTAAAGTTTTGAACAATAAAACGATTAATATTGAAAGTGATATATAAAAATAATATTCATATATGAAATAATAAAAATATTATATTACACCCATAATATTTTACACAAATATTCATATACGAAATAATAAAAATATTATATTACACTCACAATATTTTAGACACAAACATAATGATATTATATTCATGTGATAATGTTAGATTGTCTCTATTTCTCACTAATGTTTCTTAATCTACTATTTTTTCAGTAATGATTCTCATACTTTTGTATTTTTTGCATACTATTTATATTACACAATAATGTGCACATTGTAGCATTCGCCAAACTAACAGCCCCTGAGTCTAAAAGATGGAGAAGGCTTTCAAGCTTACAATCACACTAAATTATACTCTCTATGATAGCCCGCGATGGGTGTATGATAATTGCAATTTAGAATTACTCTTAGACTCCTAGATCACTAACATAAAATTGCGACTTGCAATATAATTTTCATTGAAGTGTGTGCATGGCTTTCCTTTTGTTTTTCTTTGATATATATACAGACATGCGCCGTAAGTAATGAATTCCTGATTTATCTTTTCTTAGAAGGTCACGTTAGTCTTTTTCTATGGTGAAAATCAAATTTCTCCCATGTTCATGGATGCTCTATTACTCCACGTTAGTCTTTTTCTAATTATCTGTCACTTGGTTAAGTTTGTGACTTGACACTTAACAGAGTCTCAGGTTTAGGATGGATACATGACCATTGTTTAATCCAATATCTCAAATAGAAAATGTAAAAACATTATAACTTTTATCATTAGTCGAGGTCATATGATTATTAAATGAAATTTCAAGGATAGATATTTTCTAGGAACATGAAATAACCCGATAAGATTAATAATGGTTATGTACTCATACCCATAATATAGAAGTCGTGATTTGTGTCATCATCTTCTATCTCTCTCTGATGATTTATAATTTTGACAAAAAAAGAAAAAAATTGTGTAATTAGGTTTTTGATAGAGAATGACCATCTTTCTATATAAATTAATGGACGTGTGCCCTTAATGGCTTTGATACCATGTGAGATTTGAGAGAGATCTGAAGAAGATTGAGAAATAGAGAAGATAACAAAGAGAGGTAGGAGAGAGAAGGAAGCTCCAAAAAAGCAAAACTGTAATATTTTGATTAATTGATTTAAATGTATAGACGAAAACAACTACTAGAAATACAACTAGGCAGTTAGAAAGGATAACCACACAGAAGTTACCCTACCAAACTAAGCAAACAATAACAAAAGGAAAGAGAAATAATAAAATATTATTTATCCATTTAGTCTACTCCTACTTGAGTTGGTTCTGATATAAAGTTAAAGTTGGGTCGCGTAACTTATATTCAAAAACTAACTTATGAGTTGAAAGTTCCTACAACTTCTTAGCTCAAGACATATTCTTAGTCAATATGAGATTATTTCTTCACTACCATTAAACATCGTTATGATATGAGAATACACTTAGCATACTTGCCGTATAGACTAGGATTCTCCACCCTGTCTAAGCAACGACAAATATGTAGTTGCATCTCTAGGTCATTTTGAAAAATAAGAAAAAATTATGCAAAATTTTATTTAGAGTTGACTTAACAGTTGAGACAGATTTGATTCATCCAGATTTAGAAAGAGAACTAGTTATGGTCCAACTGCAACTTTTATTGTTTTAAGTTATGCAACCATTAAAAGTCAATTTTTATTATTTATTGGTTTCGTTCTACATTTTAAGTTATGATAATGATGAATATCACGCTCTTACAACTTTCTCATTTTGTACGGTTGGAATAGGGGAGGTGAAAGTGAAGGACAAGAAGAATGGGTGAAGCTATACATGAAAAAGAAAATAAAGGTTTTGTGTGGTCTACTGAGTAGATAGGGATTTGATACCATTTCTTAACAACAACCACCATAAAACATTTCCTATTATGTTTTTTGCTCTTTGAATCTTTCTAGGGTTTCCTTTATTCTTTCTTCTTTTCCTTCTTTGTGCCATTTGACACTGTTTTCCCTTCACATCCATGAGAATAATAGCTAAGATGTGATTGGGTTTCTCTTATAAAATCACTGGTAGGTTTTCTTTGCTTTAACCATTTTTTATCTCTCTCTTGTTGGGTTTCTTCATCTGAAATCAACTTCTTCTAATTTTTTCTTTAAATTTTTATGTTGACGTTTTTCACGCTTCCTTTTTCCAAGCGCTTCTGGGTATTCATTTGCTGCAACTCTTTCCATAAACATTTTCACTGAAATTGACAGTTGATCACAAGCTAGCCAGCATAACATTTGTTGGGTATTTTCCCCTTTTCTATTCAAGGTAAGAACATGTGTATTTTTCCCACTATTATGATCAATTATATTTGTATTTTCTAAATTTTAGGGTTTGAGTTTAATGATTAATAAATTATAAATATATATATTTTGGAGAAGGAAAATGGGGAGAGGGAAAATAGAGATGAAGAGAATAGAAAATGCAACAAGTAGGCAAGTGACGTTCTCAAAGCGTAGAAATGGGTTCCTGAAGAAAGCTTATGAGCTTTCTGTACTTTGCGATGCCGAAGTTGGTGTTATCATTTTCTCTCAGAAAGGCACACTCTATGAATTTTCAAGCTCTGAGTAAGACTTCTATTTTTTCTCTACTTTTTATTTTTTAAAAGAGTCAGAATGTTGTTGAGTGACTGCGTTATTTTAGGTGATCTAACTAAACCATGAACCCTATGCGTACCTTACACAATTCAAAGACTTTATTCATAATCTTTCATGGGTTTATCATTCTCCGTACTTCTCCATTTTATCTTTTATGTTTACTTAATATTGATATTATTAAGAAAAAAGTAAGGAAAAAAAGGAGGTCTTATAGCAGACCTACTCCACTGTGTTCCGTATGCAGTGACGTTGATTTGAGGAAGATTTCAATTGGTAATACTTGTCCCTGTAGTGCATTGTGCATTAATGAGATTTTACAACTATGTTGTACTACTGAGTATGTGTGTCTATATGGACATTATTAGGATCCTATGCTTGATGTTTCTCTAATTGACTATTTATCCTGGTTATTAGCACCATGGAACTAAATGTTACTGTTATTTAAAAGCATCATCTACATGGATGACATAAATTGTCAAATTAACAAGAATTCGTGAACAATGGAGAATAACAAGAGTAATTACTCACTACATAAAAAAAAATCATTCATTTGGTTAACGTCTCTGTGTCATTTAAAATCCATGTTCATGTTTTCTGTCTTAAATAATTCCTTGTTATGTTTAGATTTTTTATTCCTCAAAAGATACTGCTGCAAAATTGTATCCACAAAAATATTGATAATTGGTAATTATTCTAAGAAATTTTTGTTTGCAACAAAATTTAATATTTGAAAATGTGTTTAATAGTCGTATCTAATAAATATTTTAGTACAAATTTTCTAATTTAAAAATAGTATTCAATCAGTTAAAATAAGATATGCAAGATTAAATTATCTCTCTGAAACGACTAATGGCGAGTTTAAAATGTATTTGACCTGTTAGCTAAAAAAATTTCGTAGAATGCGTTTGTTCACTTGAGTAACAGATTAAGGGTTGACCTGTCTTATGTGAAATAATTTTTTTGTTTCATTGACATTAGTTGTTGACCGACTAAGTTGATAAAATAAAGATAACTCTAGACCGACTAAGTTGTTGACCAAATTTAAAGTAATCATGGGATGTTTTAATCATTCATAACTTGATGTCTTGTCGTTGATTAAAATGATTTTAGCAAATTAACTTAAGGTTGATATGTTACTTAATCAGTTAAAACTTGGTTACTAGAAACATGATTGTATAAGCAGTTTTAAATTGTTGGCATGATTCAAAGATTGTACAAATCTTTCTACTGTTAATGATCTAACTTCACAGAAATAATATATAAAAAGTACCTAAGAAGAAACGTTTATAAATAATTAATCTTGTCTTTTGGATACCTCAGGATGCAAAAGACCATCGATCGCTATCAGAAACATGAAAACAGTGCACAAGTCAAGAAGATTGGCACGGAACAACATAAGCAGGTTAGATCTTTCCCTACTTAGAACTTCAAAATATTTCTTCTTAATTAAGGCAAGACCCTTTGGGTTTAATTTTATGGTTGGCATCTCACATAAATGGATTGATACCTGTTATCTCATTTTGGGTCTTCACACTTAGATCAGGGCTCTTTATTAATAGATTTTTTCCATAAATTTTTCATTATGATTCTTCTTATAAGAATTTAGGAACCTAAAAAATAGTCAGGAAAATTTTAAGATTCTTCTGAGTAGAATTTAGGAATTTTTTCTTACATAGTAACAATTTGTTATTGTTAATGATCTCATCATTAATCAATACTGTAATGCATGCAGCAACTGAAGAATGAAAGTACGAGCCTAGCAAAGAAGATTGAGCTCCTTGAAGCTTCTCAAAGGTACATTAATTCTCTTTACTTGTGCATATTATGGTGCCCTTTACAGCATAAATGACAGTTTTTCATGTGTTAGGAAGCTTATGGGATATGGCTTGGCTTCACGTTCCCTTGAGGAACTCCATAATATCCATAGCCAGCTGGAACGGAGCTTAACTCGAATTAGAGCAAGAAAGGTACTTCTTTCTGCATGGTCTTGACTTAAGGCTATGTTTGGATTGTGAAATTTAAAGAGCAAAGAAAAAATGAGGCATGTAAGGCTAAAAAAAGAAAATAAAGAAAGATGATAAATTAACAAATTATTATTGCAAAAACTACTTTTTTCTCCATATTTTAATGGAGTCAAGCAATACGGTCCTGTTTTCTTTTCTCTCATAGTTTTTAAAACCCAAACACAACCTTATATTCTGGTTACGCATTCCATTCATTGAGATCACTTTCTTAACCCTTTATCTTCTATTATTTCTTTGTTAATTATTTCTTCAATTATATGTCAGGCTCAACTGTTCACAGAGCAGATTGAACAATTGAAATCTAAGGTACATAGTACAGTTGAGATTTTACAATTTTTTGTTTTTTAAAATACACTTAGTTCTTGTAACGTACGTACGTACACTCGTTTTTAATTTATTTTCCGTATGTTTCTAATTTTCCCAATTTAATTCTGAGACTTTTCATGAAGTCATTCAATCTATTTTTGTTGACTGCACTTAGAAAATATTCAGACACTAATTGTCAGTACTTCTCTTTTGTACAATCATCGCCACTGAACTACTTAAACATGAGACTGATTTCTTGTTTTTAAGTGCAGTCGCCAAAAGGTGTACGATGAGAGTAAATTGGTACAAGTGAAAAGTATACGAACTGAATCTATGTGGCCAATATAGGGAGATGTTGCGATACCCGGCTGGTATGGTAATGAGGTACTTCGAAAATGTGAACAATGTAATATCAACAACACATTTGAAGTACCTAAAACATATTTGTGCTATCCTATTGTAGTTACCTCAAATATGTTGTTGATAACTTTCTGTTCAACATATTTAAAGTATGCTCACACACATTTGAAGTACATTTGTACTCTAATGGCCCGGTACCATTTTCTTGGCCAATATATAGGGACCTAAAATATATTGTACCCCTAACATATTTGGTTTGAAATTGATTTACTAAACCATATGTCTATCCGTTATATTCAGGAGAGATCACTTTTAGAAGAGAATGCAAAATTATCCGTACAGGTATTGTTCATGTCCTAGTCTTTATAAGTTCTGTCTTGCTTGCTTAATAAATCAACACATAAATTTTATGTTTGTTTTTTAAGCTTTGAAATTGAAAATCTATATTCAAAGAGTAATTGTTATTCTCCGATTAGATTCCAGATGGTAAATTTTAATTTATAAATAGAACACTGGAAGAATTTGTTGTTGAGTCGTATGAGGTAAAAAACTCTAAAGTATGGTGTTAAGGAAAGGAATTTACCTTCCTATTATGACCGGAGCGAACATGCCATTTCAATTGGGAGATTTTGAAACTGCGGAGGCTTGATACAAT
Source organism: Datisca glomerata (assembly GCA_003255025.1). Lineage (NCBI taxonomy): Eukaryota > Viridiplantae > Streptophyta > Magnoliopsida > Cucurbitales > Datiscaceae > Datisca > Datisca glomerata. Next base: position 277,706 of record QANY01005609.1, on the reverse strand, counting down.
CAAGCCACTAAGTATTGGAAACAAACTGACATTTATCCCGATAATTATATTGAAGAATAGAATTGATTGAAGTTAAAGGTGATTTGAGAAAGAATTATTTTTTGTATGATATTTATTATATTATTTAAATTTATCATGCTATTAAGATTTTCACTTCATAAAATAATTCCAGAAACTTTATTATTGTTTAACCTTCATATATTGTAGAAACCCTCAATTCCATTTGAATATACATCATTAGCTAGTTCAAACTATTGCTATTTTAACTGCATAATATTTGATCTATTTATTGCTAAAATTTGCTATGTAATCTTGGTGTCAGGCACAAGATGCACAAGCTAGAACATACTGCAAACGTCATAGTAACCAGGGTACAGATATGGAAACCGAATTGTTCATCAGAATGCTTGTTTCATATCCAGTCGGCCGTTAACGATGGAAGCCTAATATATATATATATATATAAATTACATTATCAATGTTGTATTGTAATGAATGGTTTGCACCCAGTCTCCAATAATATATAAGTAATATAAATAGATTTTGCTATGTATCTTGGTGTCAGGCACAAGATGCACAAGCTGGAACATACTGCAAACGTCGTAGTAACCAGAGTACAGATATAGAAACCGAATTGTTCATCGGAATGCTTGTTTCATAGCCAGTCGGCCATTGACGATGGAAGCCAAATATATATATAAATTACATAATCAATGTTGTGTGACTAATGAATGGTTGCACCCAATCTCCAATAATATATACGTAATATAAATAAATTCGAGTGATTTTATAAATGGTGTAGTTTGCATCAGATTGAATTTTGATGGTCTAAAGATTCATATTTACAAAGAAAGAAGACAAATCTAGTGGTCTTTACTTGGAAGCATCCTGGTTGATGGTCTTAGGAATTCTTAACCTCAAAAGTCAATGTGTGAGGTATAATTTTTTCTTATACTTAATAAACTGAGTATTAGTTTGTTTCATAGTCAATGTGGAATATGACCCTAACAATCTCCTTAATCACATTAAGTCAATCTCCCTAATCACATCAAGTCAGAGAGTCAATGACTGACTCACTTCACCTGGACCGGGTTTCAGATTTATTGAATAAACTTGGAGGCACTAACATTAGTGATGGGAGTCATGCCCAAGACTTAGTCATGTGGATGAAATCCTCAAATGCTCTGTTGACTCGTAATAGATCTATGTTTGAGCTCAAGGCAGGTGATGGTGCTCTCCCAACAAGGCGGACAATCTCTCTAGGCTTTCACATAAGGCGTGTGACCCAGCACAGTGAAGAGGAGTTGGCCTCAATGGAGCTGGGAGTCCTTAACGGTGAGGATCTCAAAACCATGAGGAATGATGATCCTTTTTTCAATGAGAGGATTGTCAGATGTGCGATCAAGTCCCACATTGACTAGAAGGGATGATAAAAGTAAGGATAATGTCTACATTAGTATGATGTCTTTTGAATAAAATGTAAAAGTAAATTCATGTGGGCCTAAGGTCAAAATCGACAATATTAATACCAATGTCAATATTTGTGCGATCTTATCCCTACAATTATAAAGTGGACGATGAGAATGGGGCTAAATTGTAGCTGATAAGGATAAATTTTTTAAAACCTAAAACAAAGTAAGCTAATAAACATTTTAGTTTATTTAAGCTATACCAACTTATCAAAATGCATTGATGAGGAAATTTGATACCCAAACATTACAGAAAAGATATTCCAATTCAAAACCTTTTTTTCAAGGAAGATGTGAGTTTTTATTAAGGTGTTATCCATATCAACATTCTCTTATCCAAGAAAACACCTTGAATTAAAAAACACAAAGCCTATTATTGCTTGAACTTGTTGCCAATTCGTGCACTAAATAAGCCTGCAAGATTGATATAAAACTGAAGTCCACAAGTTATTTATGTTATAAGTTAGGAGTTATTTATGCTTATAAGTAAAGTCAAATAGTTGGTTAAATCTTCACACCTAATCATTTACTTAACAAATCGTCTTGTCAAATCTGATTGAAATTTACTTTTTGCCTGAACTAATTTCATGACTAGACGAAATTCAATCCGAAAGAAATACCCATTTCATCTTTCAAGCTCGCAGTAACAATTTTGATCATTAAAGATGATTTTCATTTTATTACATTTGCCTTATCAGTTCATTTGTACATCATCATATAACTTACAATGACAGATAAACCAAAAATGTTCTAAAAAAAGTATCAAAAATACCATTTTGGTCTTAATTCCTCTTCCTTTTCCATCAAATTGCGATATTGGTACCAATCTGCCCCAGCTTTTCCGACCGGTAAGGGTGGTCGGATGAAAATCTCCACTGGCTTTGGGACATGGACAGTCAAGCGCAGTTCATCAGTAGATTCATCTAAATTTGAAGACGAAGAAAGGAGTGTTTTCTTTGGTTCAATTGTAATCCATCCTAGACCTGATATAGCCACATCACAGGCAGGCCTGCCCAAAAATAGGCAAAGGAGAAACTAAAACTTCAGTTCTTGTAATTAATCAGACTGATCATAGTTAGTATTTATAAACAACAAACATATATCTGAAACAAAGTAGGTCTCTTCAGACTTCCCCTCCCTCGGATTGAGACTCTCCTGTTCTTTTGAACTATAGAGATCCTTTTCAGTGGATGTGGACCATTGATCTTATTTTCCAAATCAGAAATGGATCACATCTTGTACTGAACGAACAGGAGGTGATCCTATTTACGGCAGATCTGAGCCATCCAATTGAAAATAGATGGCATAGATCCTCCGAACACAAAAATATAAATATGTTGAAAAAAATTATTGTTTTGTCTGGTCAATTTAGGCTGTTACTTTACAGAACCAGCTGTCTACATCTAACATAATCTCAAAAAATATATTTTTTATATATTAAGTATTGAAATGCGTGCTGCGGATATCTTGACCATTAAAAATAAATCAATGGTCCAGATCCACCGAGCTCTCCTTGTCTTTCAAACATGAATGAAATCCAAATCTCCACCCCACCTCACCCCACAAAACCCAAAAAGAAGAGGAACTGAAACAAAATAAACAAAAGAAAATTATCTAATTCAGACAAATCTTAAACCACAATGCAAACACATTCAAATTACTTCTCTTTTTACCTTTGAACATCCTCAAATTTTAACTTCAATTGGCGCATTGTTTCAAGTCCTCTCCAGTTGTCCAATCTTTCTTTTCCAGTTGGAGGTGTCAATAGAACTCCAGCTCCTTCCTGCAAATTGATATAAACCACTCTTTATCCATATCACACAGAGAGAGAGAGGCCCTATACTATCAATTAGCTAGTATTTCACATTATAATTATGCAGAAAAAATACATTGCTATTTAATTTCCCCACAGGTTATATAAATTGCACAAATTCGTTTTACTGATTGGTAAAGAATCACAACCTGATAAAATTCATCTGCCTTTTCAGTTGGTACTACATGAATTTGCAATGCTTTTGGCCCGTAGAAAGTTAAACATGTTTCTGGAAAAACCTGCAAACAAAGAGAGATGCTAATATATTCGATGTGTAAAAAATCAAAAGATCCTGACCACCCCGTAAAAAAATGTAAATTTCAAGTTATGACCTTCAAGATGTCTATTCTCGCAAGGCCTCCCCAAAATATCGAAAAACCGTTCAACCCATTGGATGTAACTTTCCCTGAGGCTACCTCACCATCTGTTGATAACTGAGAACTCTGACATGGACAAAGATTATAAAGGATCAATGAACATGAGGTTGGGATTGTAGAATTTGTGGTATATTTGGAATAAACATACTGGGAAAGATTGACCCCTGAGCCGACTTTGTGGAGCAAGAGCTGGAAGATCTTCCGAATTGACCACTGCTGCTAGTCTATGGTGGAGGTGTACTCCAGGGGTGTCGAATAACTTCTGAAAATAAAATGTTATCCTTCTATGTTTCTCGAAAAAGGTCGATAAGAGTTAACCCCCCCACACACACATATGGGTCTTTATATGTTACAGTTGGGGTAACATATAGGAGGAGAGAGAAAGAGAATGGGATAGGAGAGAGAATATTTGCATACCCCTCCTCCTAAGAAAGCATTAATTTGGATTGGACCCAAAGTAGTTCCCGGAACAGCAGATTGTATCGGTTTGTATTTCTGAGCAGCAGCTGCAACTGGATCCTTTTGACCCATCATCTCTGTTGAAAAAACATATGGTAACACCGTCATGATAGAAGAGTGATTACTTTTAGCTAGTTAGTGTATGACGACAAAATTTATCTGGAATTAGGGACTAAAAATTATGAAAAAACCAAATTATATGACAGTAACAAACGAAATTTGCAACATTTACTTACTAAGTAGAGCATTGATGAATGCAGACTTCCCAACGTTAGCTGAGCCCTACAATAATGCCAAATTTGAAATAACATGAAACAGATCTTGACTGATATATTGATGAAAATTCCAATACGGGTTTACATACATACTTTAGTTAATCGCCATGCATAGTGAATAATCTATTATGGGAATAATTATGGAAATTCTTATCTATTTTGGGACTGTTTGTTGATTGAGGGAAATAATTTTATTAATTTTGGGACTGATTTGATGATTGAGAGATGCAATTGAGAGTTATTTGAGCAGTTCCTTACTAGTTTGGATTAATAAGCCCCTCAAGATTGAGGGAAAGGAAAGATTATTGCGTTGAAATAACGAGTCTTGAATTCTTCTCACTACATCTCTCTAAATTCTCATCTCATTTCTTCATCTCCTCCTTCTAGTTCTATTTTCTCTTTCTTGTTCGGCATCAAATTTATATATAATCTTTTGACATTGAAGCAGACCTATAAACAACTAAGAATAATTATGAGAAGAAAGTTGCTGCCCTCCGTACATGTAGACGAGTAAGAATAAAATGAGAAGAAAGCATATCCTTTTGAATGAGGCAATACAAAGCAAGAGAGACGTGTGGCCTCGGGTTGAGCCAAAAAAATAGTGTGTTTAGGAGTGATTATGTTCAGAACCACTTTTACGCATATGACAACATTATTTTAGCTAATAACTATTGAGTGAGCATTTTAGTTAGAAGCACTTTTACATACTTAATAATAATTTCTTTATATACAGAAGCATTTACGAAGAAGCATGTCATCTAAATGATTATAACAATTCTATTGTTCCAAATGCTGACTAAGACTAAGTGCTTCCAGTGTAGGAAAATGAATAAAAGAAAGACAAACATTAGATAAGTCTGAGTTAATCTTATTTTTCAGCGCATAAAAGCGCCTTGGAAGAGAAGTGGAGGAAGTAAACCAATGTTGACATTGAAGAATAACAAATCAGCAATCTGATAGCCAAAGGTTATCTCTATATGTTTCTGCTACGCAACTATTCATGTCAAAGTAAAAGATCAAGTGCAGAGACTTACTAACCAGAATGTAGACATCTCGGCCCTGCACAACAAAAATTAGATCAAATTTAGTGAACAAAACAAATAGGAAAAAATCTTTTTCTCTATCTAGTGTAAGGTACTATATGTCAAAGTATTCCTCACGGAGAAAATGTGAATAAAATGTGCATTATGTGGATGATCATCGAGACAGTTCACAAAAGACGAGTTCCATTTGCAGTTCCACAAATAGAATGGTAAGTTTCTCATACGGAAAGTCACAGCCTTTTTATTGTCAATTCAGTAAGGTAAAAATTTGACTAATGAAACTCATTGTACAGCTAAGTGATATGTGTAAGATTCATTGGTGAAACCAAGTATATCAAGTACAAAAGCCACTTTTAACCTTAAATTAATTATACATTACTGAGAAATTTCAAAACAATAGCCTTACGTGTTGTTCAATGCAAAACTTTAATCACAACATAAATAATAATGTCAGCCATCCGAAATTTGTGATAAATTATACTCAATATGTACAATTCCTATCGTTCTATAAGAAATAAAGGTATTTACCAAAAAGATAAAGGCATGGTAGAGAAAAGAAAAAAATGGAGGTGGATGAGTAAACCATTGAGAAGTCAACATGAAAAAAAGCTATAACCAAAATAAATTAAAATGACCAACTAGATTATTGATTATGTTCAACTAAATTATGACTGAGTGGATTATGAAACAAGACAACTGTCTTTTTTTATCGATATGGGACAAGACAACTGTCTTTTTTTATCGATATGGGACAAGACAACTGTCAACAAGACAAATGAAAATCTTGTACCGAAAACTTCATATCTATTGCTAAAAAATAAACCATTTCGTTCTTTCCTCAGAAATACAACTCTTAGAAATACTTTCACCATCCACACGCCACACAAATGATGGTAAACCATTTTGATATAATAAGGAAAGGTTACACAAACTATAAAGAAACTAAAGGACCTTTTTCTCCTTCTGAATCTCTGAAGTAACTCCAGCTATGCCAACCAAAGACTTTGAACTTGTCATGTGAACACTCAAAACACTGCAAAGAATAAACGAACCTCAAAATGTCGAGATCAATCTTCTCAAATGTAGTTCATCATCTAAATGTACTCGGCTGGAAAGAATGTGGAAGAAAACAAATTGGCTAAAGCTTTATTCTCGTAGCTGAATGCATGTGGTGTTTTATTCATGATAATTTATGAATCATGAAGTACTCGAGAGAAATGTTGTGATAGTGCAAAGAATGTGTAGAAAATCAAATTCAATAAAGAATAAACCCACCTATCGTTGGATCCATCAAATGAATCCGCTTTCATGAGTACTCCATCAAACTCTTATTATAAAAATGGCATATTTACCAAAAGGAAAAGCACGTCATATTCCAAAACAGTAAAACTTACTTAAGCTTCTTTTTTGTAGTAGCCTCCACCACCCAGTCACCAATACAGTTTAGATCAGTCCCCTTTGGAAGGAGATCAACCTGACAAAGGCAGTTACAATCAGTTATCTAAAACAAGATGCTATGGAAGTCAAATGATATGATAGTGAAATCACCACTAGCATACCTTAGTCACAACTAATATTATTGGATTTGCACCAGCAAGATCACGCACACGAGCCAAAAAGCTACCATTGAAGTCAACTATATCAACCTATATGTAATTTGCAAAAAACGAAGTTGCAATCATATCCACAAGTATTTAAATGATATTTTTTATGCCTCGGTCATTTAGTGTCCAAGCCAAAATCCTGGTGGTATTTACCAATTTAACGATTAAAGCTTTCTCGTAACGTAAGTGAGACAGCTTCTCACGAAGCTGTTCAGAAGTGATAAACTGTTTCCCTCCAGGATAACCACCATTTCCACCGACAGCAGTAATCATGTGTCCATGAGACAAAAGACGGCACCTTCCACATAGAATAGTCCTGAGCTGGTGATGTTTCTTCTTCTGCAGGTTAAAAACAACTTGGTATAAACTCTCACACTTTAGCTGCAGATCTAGTAACTTGAAATTGTTTAATCATGCTGTCTAAGAAACATTTTGACAAACATTTGTATTAAGTGATAGGCAATTCTAGACGAATAGCTTTAATTTCTGAACTAGGAAATGTAAGTAAAAAATATTTTCTTCCAAAGCTTACGAATATCTTCTCAACCTTACGGCAAATATCAATGGTCATCCTCCGCCCGTTCAACAGTTTATTACTTTGGAAATGCTATTTGTATCCGAATTCTGAAAGTAAATGATAACTTGCTTTTCCACTTTAAACAGTCCATAGAAGCATATCAAATTCAAATTCGTCATCATACCAATTCATATGTTTCTTGGTCGACATAACCAGGAGCATCCAACTCGGAAGTCTGCAACTCAGCCCCACAGCCATAACAAGAAGCAATTGCTAATGAAACCTTCAAGGCTTTCTCCTTTTTCTTCTTATTCTTCTTTTTCTCTTTGAGAACGAGCTTTGCAGCTTCAACGGATTGGTGCCATTCGAGGAACCGCTCACCTGGGGTGGGAGCGGCCGCCCCTGTTCCATCGATTTCGGGTGTAGCATCTGATAAACCAGTATCAGAAATCGGGGATGTTTGATTGGTTTGTAGTGATTTACAGAGTATAAGATTGGGATTTGAGTGGATTTTAAGAATTTTGCCATGGAAAATAAAGGGGTGGTGGGTAACGGAGAGAGGAGAGGGGAAAGTGGTAGAGAAGGCTAAGGGTGCCATGGATGACCGTTGGCGGGATATTTCTCTGGTACGGGGATTTATGGGTTTTGGGTTTTAGGATATAAGAAATGAACGGAGAGAGGGATTTTTTTTCCAATTTTTTTTCCAATTTTTTTTCACTAACAAATATGTATGATAAGATGAGTGGCTGGGACGGTGTTTCGATGCCGTTAGGCTTCCAACAGCATAGAGACAACTTGAAGGGTGTGTGTCGTCTATCTGATTTGAACGACTCGTATTTTCATCAGGAGATTGTTCAAAACAATTTAATCAATTTTTTTACTTTTTAAGAGTTAAATCTTTATGACTCAACAATTCAAATGTAACTTCTCATTTATTATTGGAAAAAATATCAAAATATTAAATATTCCGTACTCTTTTATATTGTCAATTATTATGTATCTTAGAATATTATAATTTATCTAAATTTAAATTTAAAGAAAAGATAATAAATAGATTTTTAAAATTTAAAAAAGATACACACTTATCATCAAACGATATAGATGAATACTAAATTTTTTTTTAATCATTAAAGAATCCCATAAGGGTTTATGCCCATACAATTAATTAAAAAATTAATCTAAACAATGTAATTAAATATTACAAACAATAGATAACATTCCATCGTAGATATATTATAATTAACTATAAATAAATAAGTTAATTAATTAAATAAACTCATTAACATTTTAAACAGCTTGCTGGGAATCAGGCGAATGAACAGGAGCAACCACATTGTCATAAACAAGGCCAGCAACAGCAGCACCCATCAATGGTCCAACCCAGTACACAGCTTGGTTCTTAAAGCTCCCGGAGACAACAGCCGAGCCAAAAGCACATGCCGGGTTAACCGAACCGCCAGAGAAAGGCCCGGCTGCTAAGACATTGGCTCCGGCCATGAACCCAATTGCCAGTGGTCCAGTGGCACAAAATGCACCACGTCTAGTGTCACTGGCTGCATGTACAGTATACACTAAACCAAATGTTAGAAAGCCTTCCACTACTGATGCTCCAAACCCTGTCATTTCCTCTGTAATTGCAAAGCTTGAAACATGCTGCAAAAATATTATTACAATGTCATTATATATAATTAATTAATTAAATAGAGATTCGTCTGAATATTATTCACACGTATTCTTTTATTTAATGTATTTACTATCTTTCAATAAATTCGTACTTAAATTCATGTAATATTTCTTACCAGTATATAACTTATAACCCCTCAAATTTTCTTTTCCAAGTTTCTCATAAAGCGAACTTAGATTAAAAACAGTCATTAAATTCTGCATAAGAATAGATAGATTTTCTTCAGTACCTGTCCAACTATAGTCATCTTCAAAACAAGGCACGCCATAACAGAGGCCAGCATCTGGGAAAACCAGTAAAACAGAGCAGTTGGAACACTGATATGGCCGCCAACCGCCATTCCGAAAGTGACAGCCGGGTTGACATGACCGCCGGAGATGGTGGCGGAGATATATACAGCCGAAGCCAACGCTAATGCATTGGTTATGGCCACCACCAGCAAACTTGAGGGGTCCGACGTAACGTCAGGCATCAACTTCCCTGCCATAACAAAGAAAATTCAACTTTAATTTTACTTTTAAATTAACCATAATCACCATGCGAAAAGTAAACCACATTATATTAAAACTGAATAAAACTCAATTATGTTTTTCTTTAATAAAACCAAAATAAAACTGAGTCACTACACTAATGTCCGTAAAAACAAAAAATTAACCGAGTCAATAAGACGAGTTTTGTAACAACAATACAAAAACTGAATTTAGAGACTCACGAGAGGACATTGTTGATCCAACAACTGAGAAAACGTAGAAAAATGTAGAGATGAACTCAGCAAGATATGATCTAAGAGAGTTTGATGCAAGTGATTGTTTAAATCGAGAAGAAAGTGAAATTGATGCCATTTTTGACTGATTGAAGAAAATTTGTTTGTGAAAGACAATTTTGATTCAGAAATGGTTGCAGTGAATAAGAGCAGTTTGCTTAATTAACAACAACTGGTTTTATATTACAACGTTTCAGTGAAGGGCTACTTAGAATTCAAATAATTAATAACTTCTAGTTTACGCGTGGTGGCTTTTGATTTGCTGGTTTTTGGTGTTTGAAGTTTATACCATTGTTCTTTTCTAAACACTTCAATGTGAATAGCTAAGTCTAAATTGCATTTTTATAGAAATCCACAAGAGCATTCTATTGTACCGTGAAACGATTATGAAAGAAAAGAGAGGGGATAGAAAAATAAATGATGAGTCGAATCTTGTTTATAAATCCACCTCCTCTAGCTGTAAGGCGTTGTCGGTACATCGTCCGCCCTATCTTTCTCTTTTGATTTTGATTTAAGCAATTTGATCTGACCCTAGTTTTGACCCACCCTATTACCCCTATTAAGTTAGACTTGCTACACCTATAAATTTATGATATGAGAAGTTGCTATTATTTTCCCTTTTTTGACAAATTTCTTTGACATGTCATGTAATTTATGAAAAACTTTATCATGTCGTGAATTTTTTCACGGTATGGATGTTGGGCTATTGTGACCTTTAGATATATAATATAAGTGCCACACAAAGTTCAGCAAGTAGTAGGTTTTTATTTTGATTTTTTTTATTTTTTTATTCATCAAATACGTAATGGAGTTTATCAATTACATAGTGGGGTTCACCAATTACGTAGTGGGATTCACCAAATACGTATAAAAATAATAATTCTTGGAGGGGTTCACCAATTACGTACAAAAGAATAATTCTTGGAAGGGTTCACTAATTACGTAATGGGGTTCACAAATTACGTACTGGGGTTCACCAAATACGTAGTGGGTTCACCAATTACATACTGGGGGTTCACCAAATACGTACAAAATAATAATTATTAGAGGAGTTCACCAATTACATACTGAGATTCACCAACTACGTAGTAGAGTTCACTAATTATGTAGTGGGGTTCACCAATTACGTACAAAAGAATAATTTTTTGAGGGGCTCACCAATTACGTATAAAAGAATAATTCTTGCAAGGGTTCACCAATTACGTAGTGGGGCTTACCAATTACATAGTGAGCTCATCAAATATGTACAAAAAAAATAATTCTTGGAGGAATTCACCAATTTCTTACTGAGGTTTACCAATTACGTAGTGAGTTCACCAAATACATACAAACTAATCCCCTATTTTTAGCCCCTAGACTCCATCCTGAAGGTGTTCATCGCCATTGTCGAAGGCAATCGCATGTTTCATTCTCCAAACGCCATGTTGAAATAGGCGATTGCCAGTTTTCCTCCCAATCATCACTTTCTTACTTATAATCGTCATTTATATGGCTCTAATCACCATTCTCCATATTTTTTCTTTAAATTGATATTTTTGTAATTATTACCGTACACCGGAAAAATCATCAATAAAAATAGAAAAAATTTATTATTTCAATGCAAAAAACATTCATGATACTCACTCATGATAATGTTGTTGTGCTTTTGTGATAAGTATCGAGTGATACGTGTTTTCACCATATATATTTATACGTCACGATGTTATGATGGTCGGTAAATTTTATTTATCGGTTTGACAAACACGTATAAATCGAACATATCCACTAAAAGTTTGAAATTGAATATTGAAATTTAAAATTTTAACCTTTTATTTTATAAATTACATTGCCATAAGATTTTGAAACAACCTATTTACGTTTTAATTTATAAGCATATAAAAACCCTGAAAATTAAAAGAGATAAAAATTACGAAAAAACCTAAAATTAAGATCGAAACAGCTTTTGGGCCTCCAAAAGTACTTAAATCAGTTTTTTTGGACCCAAAACTGAGTTGTGATAGGTAAACCAGTCATGCATGTAGATCTTTGAATAAAGTTCGATTCGATATCTTGCAGCCCACGTGGTTGCACCCGAATGATTAATTTTATACGTGAAATATTTTGGTGAACCCCTCGAAGAATGATTGATTTTGTACGTGGAATTTTATTGTGAATCCCTCGAAGAATTATTGATTTTGTACGTGAAATTTTTTGGTGAACTCCTCAAAGAATGATTGATTTTATACATATTTGGCGAACCCTTAAAATCTAATCGCCATATCTAAAAGGTGAATCGCCTATTTTTAGCCCCTAAACGTCATCTTGAAGGTGTCAAAGCGCCATTATTGAAGCGAATCGCCAATTTATTACCTCAAATCGCATGTTTTAATCTCCAAACGTCATGTTGAAATAGGCGATCGCCAGTCTCACTCCCAATCGCCACTTTTTTGCTCCTAATTATCATTTATATGGCTTTAATCGTCATCCTTCACATTTTTCCTTAAAATTGATATTTTTATTATTAAATAGCATACACCGGGAAAATCATCGATAAAAATACAAAAAATCATTCTTTCAATACAAACATTCATGACGCTCACTTATTATGTGAAATTAGATTGGATTAATTAAGGATTCTCGATACAATTGAACACTTATTCATAAGCTCGTTAAAAGTTGTCATTGATAATGTTGTTGTGTTTTTGTGACAAGTATCGAGCGAGGCAGGTTTTCACCGTATATAATTATAGATTGTGATGTTATGATGGTCGGTAAATCCTATTTATCGGTTTGACGAGCACGAGAACCCTCAAGATCAAATTCTATCTATAAATCGAACATATCTACTAAAGTTTGAAATTGAATATTAAAATTTGAAATTTTAACCTTTAATTTTATAAATTATAACCCCCTAAAATTTGAAAAATAAAATATGTACATTTTAATTTATAAGCATATAAAAAATCCTAAAAATTAAAAGAGATGAGAATTACGAAAAACCCAAAATTAAGACTTAAACAGCTTTTGTGACTCCGAAAGTACTCAAAACAGTTTTTTTTTTTCAAAAGTGGTCAAGCACGTAGATCGTTGAATAAGCTTCGATTTGATATCTTATGAGCCAGGTGGTTCAACCCGAGTCAAAAGTTATGCCTCCCGAAAGTTGACATGCACGTGCCACGAACCAATAGGGAGTATTGGGACCAAACGCCTCTGTGTCTGGCCTTTGGGTCTCAAACGGCATCAGCAAGCCCTAAACGTCAGTCATGGTAGGTGAATCGCCAGTCATGACTGGCGTTTGAGACCTACTGGTGGCGTTTGGGCCCCAAACACCAGACACACTAGCGTTTGGCTGGTGTCACTAGGACACGAGCCAAACGCCTGTTACCATGCCGTTTGGAGATCAAACGTGTCCAATAGGTCCCAAACGCCAGTCATGGTAGGCGAATCGTCATGTACTGATGGTGTTTAGATCCCTATTGTGGCGTTTGACTCTTAACAATTTTCATACACACTTAGCTATATTCAAACTTGAACATTTTCTTTATTGTCAAGCGGTAGTTTAATGGCTCTAATTGCTAAGTCTCAACTTAGCAATTTTTACAACTTAGTTAATTTCACACACTTAATCATTTTCACACACCTGGTCATCTCATTCACTTAGTAGTTTTCTCTCTTTGTTATTTTTATGTACTTGTTTTGTCACTTAACCATACTTTCATGCACTTAAGAATTTTCTCTACTTTGCCATTTCCATGTAAGTGTTCTGATGGAACTCAACTATTTTCATGTACTTAATGATTTTCACAAGGTAACCCTTTTTACATAAGTGTTTTGATATACTTAACTATTTTTATACACTTAGTCATTTTTCGCACGCTTGATCATTTTCATACTTTTAACCATTTTTACATAGTTCGTCATTTCACATACTTAGTCATTTTCACACACTAGTCAATTTCCATACACCTATTTCCACATGTACTTGGTCATTCTTATTCTATTTCTTCAAGCTCTCTTCAAAGACTTCACATACTTAATCATATTCACACTCTTAGCCATTTTTATATACTTGATCATTTTCACATACTAATCTCATTGTAAATCTTTATGAAATAATAACTCGTTGCTGAATAAAAAAAATTTAATTCAGGCTTTCCTTTGAAAAAGTAAATCATTCATTGATATCACTACATATACATATTTTTTTCGGTTACAAATCCATTTTATTTCAAACTGTACAACTTCTAATTTACTTTTTGGTTATGATTTTTTAATAATTGCTTCACCTTCATCATTTCATTCCAATGGATATGTACTCTCCTCTTTGTAGAGGTTCTTCCATTTCTTCAACTCACTATCATTTAAAAAAAATGGTGATGGTACCTAGTCATTGCAATGAGTGCAGCAAACCACATTAGGGTATCCCAAGCAACTGATTTAGCCTAGCACTCTTTCCAGGTCACGACACCAGTCACAAGAATGACAGACAACCCCAAAATTGCAGCAGTAATGCATCCACATTGTTCATCCCTCCAAAAGAAGGAACCTCTTCATATTATTAGTATGAATTATGTAAAAGTTCCAATGCTAATATATCAAGTACTTTTTTTTCATTTACATATTGAATGATCGATTCCCCGAATACACCTTGAGTTACCAGTAACTAAGAATCTTAATAATATAAAGAAAGAATCATAAGACTTCCAACTCTTTAATCATAAGTCATGTTCTTCGCTTCTCGCCGAGAAGAATTGAAGAGGATTGTTGATAGATATCACTCTTTGCAGCTGAGGAAGACCGCTTGAAAAATGCTAGAGTATCATCACAAAGAGCCTATGCAAGAAATTTTTTTTTGCCACTAAGAAGTGGAATATTCACATGCATAATTCAAATGATAAAGAACCTATCTTGATAGCATTTCAACGTCACAATGTCACACATTAAATACTTTGCATTAAAAAGTATCACATAAAATAAAAATCATATGCATCTCAATGACAACGCACATTCTGCTAACACAACACAGTTTTTTCCGTGTATTGCTCATTCTGATATAACAAGATTTTCACAACACAACACAACACATTCTGCTATAAACAAGGTTTTCAGCCAAGGACTTTGCTATCAACAACCACTTCGTTGGCCCACATTTTGTTACCAATTCAATGATTTTATTATCTTCCTTTCAACCAGACCAAGCACGACAAAGGTTATTTGATTTATCACCAACATGAAAAAACAAATAATGGTAGAATAAAAATTAATATCTACCTCTTTATGACCAGGTCCCTTTAATGAGTTCTGGATTAAGAACCTTTGGCCATCTATGCAGACATTGCACCTCTAATCTATCAGGGAAAAACTCAACTGCAAAATAATTCCACACAAAGTGCGTCCATACAACGAACACTAACTGAACATTGTATGCCACGAGTAGAAAAGAGGGAAAAAACCTATTTTCTTCCAACTTGTGTCACTAAAAGCTGCAACAGCATTTCTCAATGTCTCATCCTGTAGCAAATCAAGGACATCATGACTGAAAGATATTCATTAATAATACATTAAATAAAATTTGCTCATAAAAAGTAAGATTAAAGAAGAGTTATTACCCGCTAAGATATTTAAACTATAAATTACAACTACAAGTAGGGGAGAAAAGAAGATATCTCAGCTACTAATTTCAGTGTTCTTATAATGAAACAAATGTATAACGGATGATGGATCATACTAGCAATAAAAAGAATATATATATATATATATATATTAGTGAGTGTGTGTGGTGTGTGTCTGTGTATAATAACATATTCAAAGTTTTCTAAATTAAATGCATAAAATCCAACTAAAATCCAACAAAATCTCCATCTAGCTAGCCATCAAACAGTAACCGATATTAAGTTAGAATAATAATTCCAGCTTTATAGCAAGGAAGATGCTTACATCCTTCAGAGTTCAACCACCCTTAGCACGTCGTATTGGGCCAGTGGTTCCCTTGAAAATTCATATTCACAACCAAAAAATTGTCAATAATGATCATAAGAACTTTAAGGTCGTCATGATAACATATAAAAAGTGATCTTGTGTTTCCTACTCTAGAATCTAATGTAAGTAGTTAATTTGTCTATCAGTCTTAAATAAGATTCGTAAAAAAATGACAAATAAACGTAATGTAAGTATTTGACCTAAACTACAGTAACGAGCATTAGTCCACAATCCATATATTTTGACAAAAAAATATCGATAAGAAAGCGATGCAGATGCCGGGTTTCTTATCCCCAGGGACTTGAAAATTACAATGACACTGCCTTCAGAAACAGAAGAGCTTGAAGCAGTCGCAGATTATTCATCAAGACGACATTCCTCGATTTTTAACTCAGACATCTTCAATATCAAAATCCCTACACATGAATTAAGATATTAAACAAGTAAACCCAAACCCTTGAAATGTGAAGTGAAAACAAATTCAGACCACTAAATCACACCACTCGAATCCAATATTTACATAACTCCACCGCCTAAGTCATTTAGAACCAAAATCCAGATTTATGAACCATTTATCAGATCAAAAACTTAAGTTACCTGAAATATTATAAACTTCTCCAACAAGAGGAAGAAAAATGATCTAGGGCAGAGCGCTCGATCATACTTGAGTATCATTGAACTTGAAGGATTTGCAAACTTACCGAACCAAAACCCTAAATCGTGAGAAAATCTTGGAGAAGAGAGCTCGATCGAAGTCACCGTGGGAAGCTGTTGTGGATGTGACCTTGTAGTGGTGGTGGAGTCGCTTGAGCTATAGATCACGGGTGAACTCAGGGAGACACCAAGAATAGTTGTACGCAACAATCACGTGCTCTAGGCGAAGGAGAGAGAGCACCACGACCAAGAGAGAGCCTGAGTTTTTGACTTAAAATTTTAGAGCCTTAAGTAGAAAGAGAGAGACAGAGAGAGAAAGAGAGGGACAAAGAGAGATAGAAAGAGAGCATCGATGATCGAGAAAGAGCTGGACGATGAAGAGATCGGGGATGAAAATCATGTGCCCTAGACTGAGTTTGGTGAAGCTCGAATGAAAAATGTAATTTAGGAAGGAAGGAGAAAACTTCCTTCGTAAGCTTTCGAAGAAAGAGTACCTGCAACATGTTCAACATGTAAAGCCCAAATTTTTTATCTAACGGCTGATAGTTTCCTTGCCTGATCTAGTGGCTAGGAAGACTCCCATCATTAATACCGGGGAATATTTTCCCAGCATTGCAGAGGGCCCCTTAATTTACTTAAATGATATAACGACACTCATCTAGTTTGAAAAATGACATAAAATTTCATTTATGTTAAGTTTTAGTGACCAAAAACTAAAATTAAATTTCAAATTAACGTTGTTTAAATACACTAAAATTATCCCTTATTTTATTACTTGTTTTGAAAAATGTTAAAATCAATTTATTTTGATATTCAAACTAGAATTTTGCTTAAAACCGAAAAAAATTCGGACCGACTTATATAAAAAAAATGATCCTCGTATCTTCCTCTCTCTCTCTCTCTCCTCTTCATTTTCTTCACCAGTTTACGAGAAGTAGGGGTGTAAACGGTTCGGTTTGGTTTGTGTGGTTTTAACGAACCGAACTGCATATGTGATTTTTTCTTAAATAAAAACTGAACCAAACCATCAACTATATAAGCCGAACCAAACCGTAAATTATGGTTCGGTTTGCGGTTTGACTGGGAAGACTCAGTTTCTGTTTGGATTGAAGGAAAAGAAGACGTAAACAGAAATCCAGCTGGACAATAGAAGCTGGAGAGATAAACCAAAGAAGCAACAAAACGCAGAAAAAAATTGAAAATAAAAAGAAGTTAAATCTATACCAAGCACTGGACATAAAATGTAAACCATAGGCAGAGAATAAAAAGTCATAATATATTGAAAGATGGAAGTAGGAGATAATATTTTTTTTTACAATTTTATCCACATTTTTTTAATTTTAAAATACCTTTATAAAGTATACAAATTATATTTCTATTTGTCCATTAAATAAGATGTGTCAAATCATAATAATTAGTAAGCAATTATTGAAAGGTAATTTTTGAAATGTGATATATTGAGAAGTGACGTGTAAGATGTAATATTCATTCATGTAAGTTATGGGTTCATGTGTTTCTACAAAAAAATTTACACTTATCTTGATTTAATTTTTTTGATTGTTCTTTGTACGTATTACACATGATTGAATGCTACACATAAAAAGTGTTTTTATGATAAGATGTTTTTTATCTATTATTTTGTATATTTAGTTATAATTATATTATAAACGTAGAGATTTATATTCGTAAAAAACATTAATAACAATTAGAAATTATATGCGCAACTCATGTAACGTTGACACATTTCATAAAATGCACGTTACTTGAAAGATTGGTTGTCACATGACAAAGTGAAGGTTAAAATTTTGAATTTTAAATAGTTATGTCATTTAAAAAAATCAATTCATCTTTTTCAATTTCCTCTTTCTTTCTTTTTTCCCTTTTTCCAAAATTCATAAATTTGAGAAAAATGTAGGAACTATTCAAATCTTAAGAGGACATATTTATTAACCATGTTATGATGCTACTATCTTTTTTTAGTAACTATCTACCTATATCTTATATGTAAAAGTGTTGAAGTTGAGAAAATAATCTTAATTATCTTTGATGTACTCTACGTTATTCTTAAAGTAAAAAATAAACATTTAAATCACATTAAAAGCTTTTTTAACTATTTTGTTTAAATTCTCATTTTTAAATACGTTTTCTCTTCTCATTTTTACTATCTAAAATATAAAAACACAAATTAGAAGCAAACGATTAGTCTTAAATTAACTCAATATTTTTCAAAATAACTCAATATATTTTTAATTGAATTAAAATAATTTCTTAAAAATAAAACTAATAGTAAGCATTAAGCGAATATATTTTTTTGATAAATAACTTGCTTTACTCCATTCGATTCAAAATCTTTTCTTCATTATTGCATATATCATTTTATGCCACGACTCCAACAAAATATGTGAATGAGTGAAATAGTCATAGATCGAGACACTCACATCGCATGTGATGCTTGACTAGCTTGGACAAAATAAAGAATTAAACTATTATGAAACACATGGAAAAAAATTAAATGGAACTTCTTAAATTCATCATTCATCAAATCTTAGCAAAAGCGAAGCTTGACCTAGCACCCTAGCTGAACCAACTCCATTGAGAGAGAGAACAACGAATTCTGAGCACTCGGTTACCCCCATTCAATCGACAAAAAAAGATGAACCAACTTAAAGAACCAAAGCTGATTGCAAGAACAAAATTTGATCAGATTTGAGCGACGAATTCAGAGCACTCAATACGTGATCTGAGCTCGAACTTACTTGATTGAGCGAGACAGCAAAAAGACAGAACGAGAGAGAGAGAGAAACTTGAGATGGAAAGAGCCTGAATGGGATCAATTAAGGTGAGAGAGCAATTAAGGTGATGGGGAGTGATTAACTGATAGAGGGAGAGACTGGGTGTGAGAGAGCTCAGAGAGGGCGAGATACTGAGATTGAAGCTAAGATTGAGAGAATGGAAGCTTAGATTTTGAGAGAGGAAATGGAGATGGAAAGGGGTATATATATGGTATTATAATTAAACAAACATGAATTTTATATATGTGGTGCGATGCGGTTCGATTCGGTTTCTTTACTAACCTGTAACCGAACCGAACCACCCAAATTATTCAAACTGACCGCTGCGGTTCGGTCGGTTTAGGTGGTTTGGGCGGTTTTGCTTACCCCCCAATAAGAAGAGCTTCTGATAGATGGAGACGTGACAGATCTGATATCTCTTTAGGTCGTCTTATCTTCCTCTCTCTCCCCTCTTCATTTTCTTCACCACTTTACGAGAATAACTTCTGATAGATGGAGACGTGACATATCTGATATCTCCTTCTTTTTTTCCTTATTTCAATTGTACCTTCTTTCTATTTTGTTTTATTTTCAAAAATAAAATATATTAATGAGAAGAAAACACAGATGCACGAAACAATGGGCATACTCCAGGAAGGACACAAGACAAAAAAGGTACAAAAGAAAATTAGGAAAACTTAAAACCAACTATTCAAAACCTGAGACTCAATGTTTACATGTTTGACATCTTTAAGAATGTGAAGTCTCTTTATAACCATCCTCAGAATCTTCTATAAAAGAAGAGAGGTGTCTAAAACTTTGCAAACAAACATTCTTCTATTTCACTCCAACCAAATACAATAAACATACTGTAAAAACAAGATAACAAATCCATAAACATGATCTTTATATGCAACTTGAATAAGCCACATGAGAAAATCTCCCATAAAGTAGAATTGCAATGAACGTTGCATCTTAAGATTAGCTCCATGACAATCTTGTTAATAGTATTGCATTCAAAGAGCACATGAGCAGCAGTTTCAATACATGTAGAACAAAAGACACAAGTCATGCCTATAGAGATACACCAGCGAGCAACTCTGTATTTAATCATAGGGTTTTCAAACATGCTAGCCAGGCTATGAAGGAGCACTTGGGAATGTGGCAAGCAAACCATATTAGAGAAGCCCAGGGGACCTTCTGCTTATGCTGAACTAAGTATGAATATGTAGTGTCAATAGTTAAGGAGCCAGAAGTGGATGTTGTCCACATCCAAGAATCCTGACTGTCAGTAGGCTGCCCAATATGAAGATCAAAACCCCACCGATTCAGGCAAGCTGCAAGAGTTTTGTTGTTTTTTTCTTTTTTAGTAGTGAGGCTTTCTTTTTCGGAAGGTTTTTTGGAGTATCTATCATCTTCTCATTCTTTTGATGAAGAGGTATGACCACCAAGACTTTTTATATATGGTTGTTTTCTTCCCCTAGATGTAGATTAGTGCCGGTTTTATGTTTAGAGTTTCTTTTTGTCGGTTGACGTTTAACTGTTTCAACGTTCTTGATGCGGAGAATACACTTTTATACTAGTTGAATAAACCAATTTAGATGGTGGAAGACTTATAAAACAAGCCTAGGAGTTCTTGATTCCGTGGAGTTCTATTCTGTATATGTTGTTGCACATGTGTCCATGTTCGTCCATATTTTTACTATTGATCAATTTTAGTCATTCTAATTATTTTTCTGTTGTATCTAAATCTATCAGTCATTGTGAAGATCTAATGTATTTCTTTATCTTTTGGTTTGAATGAATATTTCCCTTTCTCCCATCAAAAACTGAAATTTGATTTTGCTATAATAACCAATCTCTCTTCCTTCAAAGTTATGTATAGCCCATAAAAAAGTTTCGGTTCTGATTTTGTTTTTAAAGATTCGATTATAAATCGGTATAAAAATATGAAAAAGATAGTTATTTCTAGTAACAGATTTTTATGATTTAGTTTACAGAAGCAATTTTTATAATAAAGATCACAAGCAATATGACCATTTCATGTATATGCGGTTAAATTAAAGAATAATTCTAGATTGAATAATTAAATTTTATTTAATCAAGTTTTAAATGACTTAGTGATGTGTGCACTTTTATAGGTTGATGTTATTAAATATTTTAATGAGTATGAAAACACAAACCTATAAATGAGGAGTGTGCATGGCCGATTCGGTCCGTTTTTAGCATAAAAATTAGACTGAACTGAAATTCACAGTCTTGTCAGAGTGAGGACCGAGCCGTCAATTATGTGCATATAAATTGAACCGACCGCACCGCAAGATAATTGGTCGGTCCAGTCGGGTTTTTACAATCCACCAAGAATTTATTTTAAGAGTTCCATCAATGAATTTAATCATTATATGTTTCAAAAAATTCTAAATTTTTCATGCATTATAATAAAACTCACAATTTAAACCGCAACATGTAAACTAAACATTAAAAAAAGATGATAGAAATGTAAAAATGAGGTAAATGTGAGAAATATGAAAAAGGAGAGAAATGTGAGAAATAGGAAAGGAGAGAAATGTAATGGGTGATAACGGTCGGTTCTATCTATCTGTAGACCGAAATGAAAGTTTAATTTTGTTTATTTTTAAAATCTAAAAGTGAACCCACCATAGTTAATTAAAAATCTGGCCATACCGATTATTTTTAGTTCAGTCTGATTCAGTTTAACTAGTTTGGTTAGTTTTTACGCACTTCTACTATAAATTATTATCACATTATTTAATTACTTAAAATTTAATCAATTATTTAATTAATGTAAAATTATTCTAAATTAAAATATTGCTCTCACGTGCACCTCGTATAATTGAATTGTGAGTCCATGTAGAAGATATCGTGGTTCGTGGAAGAAGAGATCGTTATTTAAAACTCTAAAGATTAAATTAACAAAATATAACAGCTGAGAATTGAGATACCAAATTCACGGGGAGTAAATTCTAAGAAACTAAAGATTACTTTTCCCAAATTTTTTTATTTATAGAAGATTTTACACGCAATAAAATCACGTGATCAATATTATATGGGTACAGCTTTTCTGCACCACACTTGGAATTGGAATAGACGAGATCATAAAATCCAACTATACATTAAGTTTTATTTTTAATACATAAATAAATAATTGCAAAAGTCAACTTAGATTTTAACATCACATTAAATTTAGGGATGTAATCGATTTGGTTCGATCGATCATTTAAACAAAAATCGAATCGAATTGAAATTTATGGTTCAGTCATATGTCGAACCGAAATCGTGAGTCTCATATGAACCGTAGTCTCATATTTGATTTTAACATCGTATTAAACCCCAGCTTCTGAATATTAGATTATATAAATAATGATCTCGTTTGTATTCAAGTGAAGACGACTATGAAGAAACATGGTTATGAAATTAATTTAGCTCTGAAATTCACAAGCTTTGGCTTTGAGGTACGGTGGGTAGGTCTTACTTTTGTATTTTTTCGTCTGGGCTTCACCAAAATCTGGTTTTCAACTAAGAATCTCCATAACCATGCTTCTCCTTTAATGGGTGAATCTCTTCTTCTGAAAAAAATATTGCTCCAAGATGTTAGGATAAGTGGTTAAGTAATTAGATTAGTTTAGTAGTTAGGGGTATCTTAGTCTTTCTGGTGTATCTAAACCTTCGGCTAGTTCTCTTCTGTTTTTAGCTCTTAGTTTGTTTACTGTTTAGATTAATGCGTAATATTAAGTGTTCTTGCTTCTCCTTCTTCCTTCTTGATCTCTTCTCTTTCTCCTTCTTTCTCATCTCTCTACATGGTATCAAAGTCAAAACTGACAAACGTCTCCATTCATGGATGGAATCGAAGAAAACCTTCCTCTAAAAATATTGACACTAGCGAGAATCAACCCATGTCCCAGAACAATCCTTCTTCTTCTCAAATGGTAACGAATTCCAAAATTAATTCTTATGCTCAAATCCCTAACAGCGTTACTACCATGACTCACACAGATTCTTCATCTCACTCCCCCATTTTCTTACTTTCAAATATCTGTAACATGATATCCATCCGCATTGATTCGAGCGATTTCATTCTCTGGAAATTCCAGATTTCAGTAATTTCTAAAGGCCCATGTTGTCTTTGGCTTTGTAGATGGAACTATAAATTGTCCAGTAAGATTGATCAAGACTAATGATGGGAGCGAGATTGTAAACCCTAAATTCGATCAATGGGTGTCACAGGATCAAGCCTTAATCACTTTGATCAATGCAACCTTCTCACTAATGGCTTTATCGTACGTGGCTGTATGCAAGAGGGTCTATAAACGTAAGTATAATCTAAATGGGACCATCGCTAGGCATAAAGCCAGATTAGTTGCTAAGGGATATCACCAAAGGGAAGGGTTAAACTATGGAGAAACTTTTAGCCCAGTCATTAAAAAACCAACCATTCTTATTTTACTTTCTTTAGCTGCCACTTTTGGATGGACTCTTAAGCAATTGGATGTAAAAAATGAATTTTTGCATGGTAACCTATCTGATTAGGTTTACATGACTCAACCTCCAGGTTTTGTTGATAAAAATCATTCAAATTATGTTTGTAAATTGAACAAATCTTTGTATGGGTTAAAACAGGCTCTTAGAGCCTGGTTTGAAAAATTTACTTCATATCTTTTATTCATAGATTTTGTTGGATCACAAGCTGACAGCTCTCTTTTTGTGCATGTTTCTGGTTCTTCTCTGACCTATATCTTATTATGTGTAGATGACATTATTATTAGTGGCACCAACAATGCCACGATAGATAGTAGTGTTGAAAACTTACAGAAATCCTTTGATATATCTGATCTTGGTGATTTAAAGTACTTTCTTGGTTTAAAAATAACTAGAACCAGTAGTGTCATCTTTGTGAACCAAAAAAATATGCTAGGGAGTTACTTTTAAAGGCTGGTATGATAAATGCAAAACCTTGTCAAACACCTTGCGCTTCTAAGTCTATTCCTTACTCTCACATGGGATCCCCCTCTCAGACATCACTCTCTATAGAAGCATTGTAGGATCATTACAATATCTTACATTTACTCGTCCTAACATTAGCTTTGCCATAATAGAGTGTGTCAATTTATTCATTCCTCGCTACTGAACATTTCTCTGTCGTTAAAAGGATCCTTAGATTTATTAGTGGTACTATTGACAATGTAAACCCGAACTTATGAATTTATAGGCATCCAGTGACTCGGATTAGACTGGGGTCTCTACTGATAGGAGATCCACTTCTGGATTCATCATTCTTTTTTTATCCAATGCAGTTTCTTGGAGTGCAAATAAGTCAAGCACGGTATCTTGATCCCTCCACAAAAAGTTAAATATAAAGCTTTAGCAAATACCGCGGCAGAGTTGAGCTGGGTAAGACAAATCTTGCGAGATCATCATACTTTCAAGCTACTTCTCCAACTCTATATTGTGACAACGCCTTAGCCATATCCATTGCTTCAACCCGGTCCTTCATGCCTGAACCAAGCATGTTGAGTTCGATTATCACTTCGTTAGAGAAAGAGTGATGAAGAAAGACATTGTTGTAAAACACATACTTTCTAACTATCAACTTGTTGACCTTTTTACTAAACCATTGTCTTCCCCTCAATTTAAATTCTTAAGAGACAAACTTATCACTTCATCCATGATAAGGTTGAGGGGATGTTAGGATAAATGGTTAAGTAATTAGGTTAGTTTAGTAGTTAGGGGTATCTTAGTCTTTTTAGTGTATCTAAACCTTCGGCCAGTTCTCTTCTATTTTTAGCCCTTAGTTTGTTTACTGTTTAGGTTAATATGAAAGGTGTAATATTTAGTGTTCTTGCTTCTCCCTCTTCCTTCTTGATCTTTTCTCTTTCTCCTCCTTTCTCACCTTTCTACACACGAAAGATAACATAAAAAGAGAAGCTTTAATGGAGAGCTGCCTTTTGTTTTTGTTCTTTTATTTTGCATGGAGCTTCTTATTTATGAGTACTGATCTATTAAAATCCTCTCAAACTCAAGTGCTTCACCAACTGAGGAAGCATTCTAAATAATCAAAAGAATCAGATATCTGAAATGATCATATGATGACAGATTTGGAATACTCAAAATTCATGATTGAAAAATGATATATTGTCTTCATAGACAAGGCGAAATTTCCAGAAAGGAACACCCAAAATTCATAGATTGTCTTCACTTGAATACCTGAATTTAGTTCAAATCATTTTTATCAGTTCAATTCCTTTTATGATTTCAACAGTAAATTGATGAGTGTGTTTTCACTCATATTTTAGTTAATCTTAACTTTAATTTTGTTAGTTCTTTTAAAGTTATTGTTTGATTTTTTTTGTAGGTAAAATATTCTTGTGCATTTGAGTTGATTTTAAAAGACTTAGAATATAAAAATGTGAAGAAAATGAGAAAATGATGGACCTAGGTAGTAAGACCATGGTCGCAACATCTGGGTGCAAGCAGCGGGGCGCTGGCAAGCAACTGCCAGCGCCTGAGCATTGGCTTCTAGCGTCGTGACCCTGACACGAAAACATTTTTCACATTTTTTCCTACTATTTTATCCTTATCAAACCCTAGTGTATAAATAGAATATTTTGGGTCTTTTTCCATGACTTTTGGGATGTGGGAGGCAGATGAGAAAGCTTTTTGGGAGGAAATAAAGATAGATCTAACCGAGAGATGAATCTCATGAATATTATTAGGATATTTTCTTATTCTAATATGTTCTAAAGTTCATATCTAGGCAACAACGTAGCAAAACCATGATAATTCATAAATTTTAATTTTCAATTCAATTGATGTTTATTCAGTATTATTGAGTGTTATAATCTGGTCTTAATGCTTGTGATCGTCTAATCAACTATTTCATGATTTTAGATTTAATTCTGAGATTGAGAAGTGATGATTAAATTTGTTCTTTGTTTATAACACCATTAGAATTTTATAAGTTAGAGATAATTATAGATCTAGTGTAGAAATTATAATTTATTGTGTTTAATGAATTTCAATTTATTTAATCTTAACAGAGATGTGAGATTAATATTTTTGATTCATTGTTATCGATGCTTGGGAAAGATTGATAATTACATTAGAGAAATTCGCTATCAATAATTTAATAAACATTGATTGATTGAGATTTAGAATTTTGAGCACGTTTAATTTGGTGAAATCAGAATCCCTAGATTTTTTAGCTATTCAAATTTGAATTATTTATCTTTATCATTTTTTTTGTCATTTTTGTTTAATTAGAATTTTAATTTACTTAAAACTCTCAATTTTTTGTCACTCTCGATTAGAATAACAGTCTAGTTAATTTCAATATTTAATATCAATCAATCGTGTTGACGATACTCTATTTTTATAGAAATTTATTGCCTCACGACGATAGTGTACACTTGCACTATAGAAAAATCGTGACGGTGATGAAACTTCAAAGCTTTTGGGTATATGATAATTTCTTCAATGATAACATGCCAAACTGGTTCATTATCTAGTTAGTCTAACAATTCGACGTTTGAGGAACAACAACTTGAATGGAAAATTACCAGATTTAAATAGGCTAAGTAATTTGCATTTGATGTATTGAGTAGGAGTAAACTCGATTTTGTACTGTCGAATGCACTTTTCATCAGAATATCAAGATGAGGGGATGCACCGGTGAAATTGCTAAAGATGGATAAGATCTGCGATCGTCGGAGATAAGAGGCACTCAGAGATAGATAATATTTGCACTCGAGACTCAGTGTGGCTGTTTTTTTTATCTGAAATGAAATTGCTAAAGTGACTTTAGGATGTCGAGAGTTTAATTTGGAGATGGGAAAGAGAAAATCTAGGTGCCACTATTAGAGAGGAAGTTGAAATTTAGGAGGGTAAGTTGATTTTATGTCAAAGTTTAGGGGCCATATGATATTAATTCAACCATCAAATACAATAATAAACTTTACATTATTCCATTTTTTAATTAGAATTTGATTTTTTTAACTAGTTATATAGTTCAATTTTTTTTAATAAAAACAACTACACAATATAATTATATTTTTACAACAAAATAGTTGCAAAACTAAAATTTATTCTTTCCCTCGCTCTAAGCCTTTCTAAAAAAACCTCTTTCTTGCTGAGAGTTTTTTCGACCCCCATTTCTTTCGACCGTCCCTTAATCCTCATCTCCCTCTCTCTCCTCTCCACTTTAAGGTGAGAGCTTCTGATAGATGGAGTCGTGAGAGATCTGATATATCTTTCTTCCTTTTTCCTTATTTTAGCTTTTCCTCTTTATGTTTTGGCTGTTTTCTTCCCCTACATGTAAATTACTGGAGGTTTTGTGTTCAGAGTTTCTCTCTATCAGTTTTGTGTGTAAAGTTTCTCTCTGTTGGTTTTTTGTTTAGATTTTTATCAGGGGTTGTGTTGTATATTCACCGGTCCAGTTCAGTGCGGTTCCTCATAATCTTTAATTTATAATAATCTATTAAAAGTGGGGAGAGACTATGAATCATTTTTGGACAATTTTATCTACTTAATATTGATATATTGTTTAAATTAACCTTCTAATTTGAAATCGATTTTTAAACATGAGAATATATTAAGTTATATATTCGTTAAGATATATATATTAGAAAATTCAATCAATATTCAATAAAAAAATAAAAATATATTTTTAGCTGATAGAGATAAAAAAAATAATATATTAAAAGAATCAAATTGAAAAATGTATAGAGTATATTCATCTTGCATAACTAAATTAATTGAAAATATTTTAATAAATAAGATTTATGAAAAGTATAAAAGTTATAATTATAAGTTTCTAAATTTATTTATTAATAAATATATCTTATTTAAAATAAAATTTTGTTTATAAAAATAAATAATATATAAGTAAACAAATAAAATAATAAGCGTTCATATTACATAAATCATATTAGCATTTAACTAGTCTCTTAAACCGCACTAAATCAAATCGCTTCCATCAATCGCGATGCATAATCACGATGTGTATTTTCTATTAGCTAAAAAAACCAATTTACGTAAAGAGTTGTTTATTGCTAAATAAAACCACACGCAACGGCAACGCAATCACATGGTCAATAAATCTGGGCACATTACAGCTCTTCTACAGCACAGTGTCTCTCTCCCACTGCTTTCCTTCACTACCGGAGATTCACTTCGAATAAACAAGATCGTTGATTCAGCAGCCATGCTCCGATAATATTTTGGTCGCCGGTAATTGTTCCGTTTTCTTTCCTTTTCTTTTTCAATTGAAATTAACCATTTTCATTCCATGATCTAATTTTCTGAATGGATAGGCTGCTTCTCTGCCTTCGTACTTGAATAGACAACAAATGAACACTTGAAAAGAAGCTTCAGCCCTCCCTCACAAAGCCTACAGATTTCAAACAAGGACCCGACCCTTTTCAACGACGGCGACAACGGGCATCCATTATCTGAGGTTAAGACGGCGATAGTGATCCGAGGTCTCTCTCTCTCACAATCAATTTATGAAACCCTAAAAAGGTTTTATTTGTTTTCCCATTCTGTTGTTTTATGCAGTTCTTAAATATTGATTTATGGCTTACGGTTTGCTTCAAATTATAATTTGCTCTTTCTGGTGCATTTTTATTGACAATTAACATGATTGCAAATTTGAATGGAAAAGGCAAACGTATATTTGTAGAGGGGCCAAATGGCTTTGGGCTTGAATGAAGGTATGAGGCATCTTGCTAAGCTTCCGTTGGTGAGGATCTTCATGTATAAGCAATGTTTAAAAAAGCTATTGAGGCTTACGCCTTGAGGCTATAGAAAAGTGCCTCAATGCTTAAGCCTCAAGATAGAAGAAAGAGGCTTACGCCTCTCTATGGTTTGGCTTACGCATCTCAGCCTAACGCCTTGGGACTCCCAAGGCTTAAGCCTCAATTGTTATTATGTTTTATTCTTATTTTACTATCTCCTGGGACTTGACCAATTTTCCTTCAACTTAAACTATGTGAGTTTGACTTTGATCCAACTTCATGATTTCAAGGCAATTTATTGTGCCAATGATGATTACTATTGCAGGCTATTGTAAATTTGTGTGATTATGTAGTTAGTTATGACTTTTTACTTTCATTTTACCCTAAATTGAGGCCTACGCCTCTGAACGCCTTGAGACTTACGTCTCGCCTCTTTAGAGTAAAATGCCTTAAAGCCACTTTTTGCCTTTTTAAACATTGTGTATAAGCATGTTTAGTGAATAGAAATTTACATATTGACTGAAAGGTTATTCTAAATAAAAGAAGTGTGCCATGCTCTGTAATTGAATTAAGCATGGATGCTTATGTAGCTCACTGTGGACAATTACTAGCATTGGTGGTGTTGCTATTTTTCTTTCACTTTTCACTTATAATGACTAGAATTCAATTGATTCGATGGCAATCAAAATGACTAATTGTGTTATTTAATTTTTTGTCGGTAATGACTAGTAGTTTTATATGTATGGATATATTAATATTATGTCCCAAAAGCTTTATGAGCCAGATATGAAGACATTGAAAGAAAAATGATACTCCAACTGTGTTGCATTTCTTATATATGGCTTTAGGATGGCATAGGATGGCTTATTACTAGTGATGTTTATGTTGACTTTGGTGCTTTTCAATTAAAACTTACTGATTATTTCTTTTGAATGTATTTATTATTTACCCTTTCAGAAGTTCTGCTTTTAGTTCATTTCCTCATGCTGTATCGATTTATCAGATTTTTTGATATTGTCAGATGTCTAATAAAAATGATGTGGAGGACCCTAAAGTTGGTGGGATCCTTAAAAGTCCAAGGGATTCTGCTTCCTCTAGTGACATCCAGTCAAACTGGTATAATATCTTACTACATCAAGCTTCAGTGTATGGTATAGCTGCTGGGTATTGTATATCTGCGTCCTTGCTCTCCATTATCAACAAATGGGCTATCATGAAATTTCCCTATCCCGGTGCCCTTACCGCTTTACAATACTTCACAAGTGCAGTTGGAGTCCTCATTTGTGGTGGGCTTAAGCTTATAGAGTATGATTCACTTGACCTTCTGACAATGTGGCGCTTTTTACCTGCGGCAATTATCTTCTACCTTTCTCTATTTACAAACAGTGAACTTCTCCTCCACGCAAACGTAGATACTTTCATTGTGTTCCGTTCTGCAGTTCCCATCTTTGTTGCAATAGGAGAGACCCTTTTCTTGCACCAGCCATGGCCGACAATAAGTACATGGATCTCTCTGGCAACCATATTTGGCGGAAGTGTGGTTTATGTCCTGACAGATTACCAATTCACAATCACGGCTTATAGTTGGGCTCTAGCTTATCTGGTAAGCATGTCAATAGATTTCGTCTATATAAAGCATGTTGTTATGACTATCGGTCTGAATACATGGGGTCTTGTGCTCTACAACAATCTTGAGGCTCTTCTTCTGTTTCCAGTAGAACTGCTTATAATGGGTGAATTGAAGAAGATAAAGCATGAAATCTCAGATGAGACAGATTGGTATTCTTTTGAGGTAGTTTTACCTGTTGCATTGTCGTGTTTATTCGGTTTAGCAATCTCTTTCTTTGGATTCTCTTGCCGGAGGGCAATATCTGCGACGGGATTCACTGTTCTTGGAATAGTTAACAAGCTGTTAACTGTGGTGATTAATTTGGTTATTTGGGATAAACATTCTACATTTATCGGGACATTAGGTCTTTTAATATGCATGTTAGGTGGGGTCATGTATCAGCAATCTACAAGCAAGAAGCCACAGACTCCAAAAGAGGTAAAAGTGCCGGAATCTGAGGAGGAACAACAAAAATTACTTGAAATGCAAAACAAATCTGAAACTAGCTACACCGAGAGGGAAGAAGCTGCTCGACCCGACAAGGAGGAGGATAGATGAGAAGTTTTTAGGAGGATAATCCATCTACTTGGTTTACACGGGACTATACGCATTGATCGGTGAGATCTGACAACTTGCTGGCCAGTTTGAACCTTAGAAGCTGTGATAGAACAGAAAATCCTCACCAGAAATGTGGTTCAACTTCAGACTGGTTCTTCTGACAGCATATTGGTCTTGTGGGTTCATATTACATATATTTTTACATTTAAAACAACCTGTTCCGCAAACAGAATAAGACCTGGAAAGCCAATCCTGTTGATTGTTGCATTTTTTACCTGTTGCAATTATTTGGCTAATCAAAGCAGTTTAAGTGATTTTCCTTCTAAATTGATGATTCTTCAATCACATTCTGGTTGTTTATGGTTCTGATTTTCGCTGGTCTTTTTATAATTCTAGATATTCTGCTTATAAAGAAGAATTGATTATTCAGCAACAAGAGAACACAGAAATAAAACGATCTAAAATGTAAATATTACTCCTGTAGTTTATGCGAATGACAAAACTTACCCTTGTATTTTTTTTGTATTTTTTTCTCTTTATATGTTGATAAAACTGCAAAGTTAGACCATTCTATCAGACAGAGACGTTAAATGTGACGGAATACTTATGTCACAACACTTCCTCACCATTTTCAGCACTTTGTTCTTCTTCTCCACCATTTCTCTCACGCCACCCCTTATCACTTGTATCTTGCTTGCGAAATTGGAATGGACAGACATCCAAAATCATATGGTGAGGGTTACTCCGCGTTTGAATAAAATGAAAACATGTAGAAATATTTATAATCTGAATTTTCTATTATGACCAAATTTTAAATCAAATTTTAATGTATCAAATGACATGTCAGTATAAATAAAATAATTAATTTATGAATGACAAATCATTTTAATGAGTACACTAAGCACGTGTTTTCATTCTCACACAATCATTAACATCTTCCTCGTACAAGAAATCATTTGTAATTTTATCATTGCAAAACAAGACTAATAGATGATATTAGGAATCTGAATAAGACAACTTACTCAAACACAGACGGTGGCAAACGCTTTAAAATGGAGCTTTCGTCACAACACATTTTATGTTCTCTACTTTTTTTACAGGTCAACATATGACAAGTTAGTAGTATCAGACAATAGATTTTCAGCTTCTACTACATGTACATTGAGTAAGTCTTTTAACACATGTGCCCTGAATTTTTGTATTTCCACGTATTTTGTAATACGTTATTTTTATATTAAATTATTTAGGGTTAATTTATACTAGAGACTAGATCTACCGAACTTTTAGACTTATAACAAATAGTCCTTTCACGTTTAAAATCTCTGCACTAATGTTCCCTACGTTTCTTTTTCTTTCACCAATATCATGAACCGCCATTTGCATCTAAAAATAGACAGAAGTGAAACAAATAATACCCTGAGATTTAAAATCTTTTCTTTTACTAATGCCCCATATGCTCACTTCTGTCTAAAAATAGTCAGTAGTGAGACCGCATGACAACCACATAGTCTTAGCAGATCCATGCCAGCCCCTTGTTCCAATGGAGTGAAATATTCTTACGTCCTTGTCATTCTTCCTCTTCTTACTATCAGAGCATCCTGCTTTGTAGGCTTCCTCATCAGATTTTGTGTATATATTTTGCAAAGGCAAAACCAGGGAGACATCTATATTAGGTTGGGTTAGCTCAAAATGGACAATATCACTACAATGAAATATGCTTTTTTTATGCGGGGTAAAGAACAGGAACGAAAATCTCCAACCTGCTTAAAGAATTGCTAAAAAAACACTCCCTCTTTCAACCTCTCTCTAAGCTTTGACTCTCTCTACTCGCGGCTTCAACTCTATTCTCTCACCTTCAAACTCTCTTTCTCTCACGGATATTACGGCTCACCGAATCTCACTCTCTCTGAAGTGCCTATGTTCTCTCCGTAACGAAGTGTCTGCTGGTCGTCGTGGCGCGTGCCCAGCGGAAGCTTGGAGGCGTGTGGCCTCTTAAAAAAAATTAAATTTTTAATACAAATGAATCTTTCAATAAAACAAAACTTGCGCAACCACGATAACCAAATAAAAACTTTTATTGAAAACTCTTTTTCAATCAGTGAGAATCAATTATATATTTATAAGTAAAATCTAAATCAAGTGTCCTAACAAAAATCGATCGATCCTCCATTCCCACAAAATCGTTCCAAGGATCAGTAGACTCTGAGATCCACACCAAGATATTTCAAGTCAATACTTAACACATTAGGATGTGTGTGAGCACGTAAAATATTACAAGACACTTTTTCTGTCTCTAGATGTTCTCAACACATGAGATCTAGAGATTTACTGAGAATGATTTTTGTGAGATGATTTTTTAAAAAAATGTGATGATTATTTTCTTAAAAATTTGGTTAACGTTTAATCATAGAAGAAAATCTCTCTAACACCAATCATGTTATCAATTCAACTCATGATTGACGAACTGATGATCTGATCACTGATTCTCTCCTCTTCGTTCAACAACTCGGGCCATTAGAATAATATCTGTATACATTCTAAATAATGGCGTATCAGATTTTTAGGAATAAACTAAAATAATATTTAATTATAAAATTACCAATTATAGTGAGATCCATTGTAATTGTGCACAACTGCAGTGCCACATGGCACTGTAGTCTATCGTGAGCCAGCATAGTGCCTCATGGCACCACTACAGTACCATGTTGCACTATATTGTTACACACTCACTATTGTAGTGCCACGCAGCACCACAATAGTCAATGTCAATTTCTAATACCCTATTAGTGATTGACACATGGTAATTACTGTAAATTAAATACTAATTTTAATAAGATAATTATCTAGATATAAGTTAATTCAAAATTAACATCTGATTATCTCTATCAATTAACTTATCTATTATTTCACAAATAACAGATTAGTTGATTTAAATTATTATCTAATAATAATTTAATTATCTAATTTCATAAATTATATATTCTGTCTCACTTGTCGATAATTAAAAAAATTGATAATTATTTATAATATAATTTTTGAAAATTATATTTAAATATATAAATAATTCAATTAATTAATCACATAATTATCTCATAATTATGTACTTGTTCCAGAATAAAAATTTATTTTACAAGTTAATCATTTTCTCATGTCCTGAAATATTCACACTCTAGACAGCATATTATAGAGGTGACTTGTGAACCATGGATCTATAATCCTAAGTTTCAATAAATCAGATTATTAATTAAACTCTTTAATTAAATAATCTTATTTATTAATTCTATTATTACTCCACTATAAATATAAAATTGCACTCTTAGAGATTATAGAATGTATTTACAGAGTATTCTCATGTAGTCCACTGACATAATCATTTCATATAGTTTTGCCATCTAATTATTGGTTCGTAAATAAGAACTGGTCAAAATTACCTTTTTACCCTTCTAATTACCTCTTGATCCTTAAGTATCATTAATCCATTAGTGAATGGCTAATTTATAATCTTATTATAAACTTGAGCTCAATAATCTTATTATAAACTTAAGGGAACCAATATACGATCCGTTGGGAAAGCTTAGATTTCAAATCTTGTAAGATCATGTCCCTAGCCATCCACATCACTGAATCTCCAAAATAAAAGTCACTAGCCTGATTAACAAACAGACATTAACAAGTGAATCAAAAGATCCAGTAGACATGCATAAAAGTTCATGACTACTCATGATTCAGACTGATCTACATATAATCATCGAATTGATGTGTATTAAATCTTTATGATAAATGACACGCTATTAATTCACATCGGTCATGTCATATATAATCTTATTAGATAAAGTACATTCACTAAGATGTCTATCCACATCTAATGATCCAGATCCAGATCACACGCATTCATAATGCTTAGTGAATCGT
The DNA here is from genome assembly GCA_003255025.1 of Datisca glomerata. NCBI lineage: Eukaryota > Viridiplantae > Streptophyta > Magnoliopsida > Cucurbitales > Datiscaceae > Datisca > Datisca glomerata. Next base: position 242,491 of record QANY01005609.1, on the reverse strand, counting down.
ACTAGCAACCATTCAATAAAGATTTCATACTTTAATATGTTGCTGACAATTTTATTCATCATCTATGATCTTAATCCTCTCATACTAATACAAGATCATAAGCTCATTAATGAATATGAAATTTTCAGATATTTATATAAATTATTCAACTGTAATTTAAAAGAACAATTATAAGAAAAGTGTAGTCCTCTTTTAATTTCTTATCAAAATGTCAATACACACGCTTTGATGGCATAACCCCCAACAATCTTCCACTTGCCCTAAATCAAATGTGACATGTCTCTTAACCCCATGTTACGTACGTGACCCTCAAATGACTTCACAGGAAGTGTCTTTGTAAAAAGGATCGTCTCTCTATGTACGATATCTCTTACAAGATGATATTTTCTCTCTATGTGTTTTCCCCTCTAGTGACTCCTCGGTTCTTTGGAATTTGCTACCACCCCGCTGTTATCACAGTATAGAATCAGTGGCTTGTCCATATCTGGAATTACTTCCAGATCAGAATAGAACTTTCAAAGCCATACCACCTCTTTCGCAGCTTCATAAGTCGCTATATATTCAGCTTTCTTAGTGGAATCTACAATGCTAGATTATTTAATACTTCTCCAGACTACAACTCCTCCACCTAGGGTGAATACTGATCCATATGTCAATTTTTTACTGTCTTTATCTAATTGAAAATCAGAATCAGTATATCTAGTAAGGTTCAGGTCTCCACCTAAATAAACAAGCATATAGTTTTTCGTTATCCTAAGATACTTGAGAATGTACTTTACTGTAATCCAATATTCCAAACCCGGATTCGATTGACAATGACGGATAATTCTCACTACATAAAAGATGCTCGGTCTCGTACACAACATGGCATACATAAGACTTCCAAATGCTGAAGCATACGGAACTTTTCTCATATCCTCTTCCTCCTGAGGTGTCTTAGGACATTATTCATTTGACAGGACAATTTCATGTCTGGTTTGTTGTTGACTTTTCTTAGAATTCTTCATAAAAAATCTCTTCAGCACCTTATCAATATAAGATGGTTGAGAAAGCGCAAAGAATTTGTTCTTTCTATCCCTTAGGATTTAGATGCTTAGAACATAACTCGATTCTCCCAATCTTTCATTTAAAAAATTTCAGCTAACCACTTCTTTACATTTGACAAAGTTTTTACATCAATCTCAATGAGTAAAATATCATCAATATAAAGAACTGAGAAAATCACTATCTTATCTTTGGTGTATTTAAAAACACATGTTTCGTCAATATTTTGCTCAAAGCCATAAGACTTTATAATCTCATCAAAGGTATGATTCCAAGATCTAGATGTTTGCTTTAATCCATAAATGAATTTAAACAACTTGCATACTTTATGATCTTGCCCATTTTGTACGAACCATTTTGTTTGCATCATATAGATGATTTCTTTAAGAGAGTCATTCAGAAAAATGGTATTGACGTTCATTCACTATATCTCATAGTCAAAACTAGCGGCTATGGACAAAAGGATGTGGATGGATTTTAGCATGGCCACATGAGAGAATGTCTCTTCATAATCGACTCCCTTTCTTTATGTATAGTCATTGGCTACTAACCGTGCCTTGAAAGTCTCTACTTTCCCATTTGCACATCTTTTCTTCTTGAAGATCCATTTACATTCGATGTGTCTGACATCTTCAGGTGGATCTACAAGTTTCCAAACGAAATTGGAATACATAGATTCCATTTCCTAGTTCATGGCATCTTGCCATTTCTCCTTTTTGGGATCATCAATTGCTTCTTCATAAGATAATAGATCATCCTTATTAGTGTTTGACACTAGGACATGTGCCTCTAGTTCGTAGCAAACTGGTTGTCTCACAACCCTCCTACAACGATGTTGCACCGGGGTTTCCTTTATAGGAACTGTGATTTCTCTGGTTTGTTATTTATTAGTAGAAATTGAAGGTGGTCTGATCTCATCAGTGGCTAATTCCTCGTGAACTACTTTGCTATGAGGTTTATAGTTTTGCATATAATCATGCTCAAGAAATATTACATTTGTCACACAAACACCTTTTTTCATTGTGACTATAAAAGTACCCACCTCTAATCTCTAGAGAATAGCCAACGAATATGCATACCTCAAACCTTGAGTCTAATTTTTCGGTCTTGGGTCTAAGAACGTGAGCCAGACAGCCCCATATACAGAAAAGATGCAAAAGTAGGTTTGGATTCGTTTCATAACTCTAAAGGCGTCTTGCTTATAGACTTAAAGGGAACTACATTCAAAATGTAAGTTGCCGTGTGTAGTGCATATCCTCAAAATGTAAGTGACAATGTTGAGTAGCTTAATATTGACCTAACCAAATCTAATAAGGTTCAGTTTCTCCTCTCTGCAACACCATTTTGCTGTGGTGTTCCAGGTGCTGTAAGTTGGGATAGGATTTCACACTCCAATAAATAATCATTGAATTCTAAATCCAAGTATTCACCACCTCGATCGGATCGAATGATTTTCAATGATTTACCTAATTTCTTTTCAGATTCAACCTTGAAGTTTTTAAACTTTCTAAAAGTTTCAGACTTTCAATGCATTAGGTAACTATAACCATATGTTGAGTAGTCATCAATGAAAGTGAGAAAATATTCATACCCACCTCTAGCTTGTACATTGATCGGTCCACAAACATCATTATGTACTAACTCAAGTAGTTTCTTGGCTCTTTGACCATTTTCCTGTGAAAGGTCTATTGGTCATTTTACCCTCTAGACATGATTCACAAACAGCAAGAGTTTCAACTTTTAGCTCTCTCAAAATATCATGCTTTGTTAACCTGTTTAACCTATCTAGATTAATATGTCTCAACCTAAAATGCCTTAAAGGGAACTACATTCAAAATGTAAGTTGTCGTGTGTAGTGCATATCCTCAAAATGTAAGTGACAATGTTGAGTAGCTTAATATTGACCTAACCAAATCTAATAAGGTTCAGTTTCTCCTCTCTGCAACACCATTTTGCTGTGGTGTTCCAGGTGCTGTAAGTTGGGATAGGATTTCACACTCTAATAAATAATCATTGAATTCTAAATCCAAGTATTCACCACCTCGATCGGATCGAATGATTTTCAATGATTTACCTAATTTCTTTTCAGATTCAGCCTTGAAGTTTTTAAACTTTCTAAAAGTTTCAGACTTTCGATGCATTAGGTAACTATAACCATATGTTGAGTAGTCATCAATGAAAGTGAGAAAATATTCATACCCACCTCTAGCTTGTACATTGATCGGTCCACAAACATCATTATGTACTAACTCAAGTAGTTTCTTGGCTCTTTGACCATTTTCCTGTGAAAGGTCTATTGGTCATTTTACCCTCTAGACATGATTCACAAACAGCAAGAGTTTCAACTTTTAGCTCTCTCAAAATATCATGCTTTGTTAACCTGTTTAACCTATCTAGATTAATATGTCTCAACCTAAAATGCCATGAATATGTGTTATCATAATGAGAAACTCTTTGTTGTTATTTTTAGATTTTACTACTTTAAATAATTCAGAATTATTTAACGCGCGTTTAGTCGGTTTAAGCATATACAGTCTGTTTATAATTTTAGCATGACAGATATCGAATCAATTCTTAGAAATAATAAACTCTTTATTAATGAAAGAAAGTTCAAATAATTGTTCTTACAAAAATGAAAGAGAAATCAAATTCCTAAAAAAACCCAGGAATATAATAAACATCGTTCAAAACTAAGTAATTATATCTTAAAAGTAAACAGTTTGCCCCTAATGCTTTAGCTGACACGAGCGCCCCACTACCAACTCTCAAAATGACCTCGCCATCAGCCAGCTCCCTCGACAAATCAAACATCTGTAAAGAAGAACATACGTGGTTAGTGGCTCCTGAATCAAGTATCCAGGATGACAAATCATATTCTATTAAACAAGCTTAAAGTACAAGTAAATCATATTTACTTTTCTTTTTCAGCTTAGAGAGATACTTGTTACAGTTTCTCTTCCAATGACCTTCAACCCCACAATGGAAACACTTTCATTTGGGCTTGCTGTCTTTCTTATTCCTCTTGGCTTTCAGCGATGTCTTGGCTTTCTTTACTCTTTTGTTCTTACTCTTGTCCTTACCATTATTCTTCTTCCTTTTCTTATTCTTAACAATATTGAAAGAAAATTTTTGCTCGACAACATTTGCCTCTACGTCTTTGGTCATTCTAAGGTTAAGTGACTTAAAAGTCTGCAGTTCATTCAACAATTGAATCATTTTGAATTGTAACTTCTTCATAACATAGTTGGTCGTGAACGCTATAAAAACCTAGTGTGAGCGACTCTAGTATGATGCTAACTTGAGTCCACTCATCAATGGCTGCCCCATGCACTTCTACCTCGTGCATTATGTTGGTCATGTTCAAAACATGTTCTCGAACAAAAGTACCATTTCTCATCTTAGTTGTCATATAGCTCCTAGCGGTCTCATGATGACTTTGATCGGACTGTTGCCCAGACATTTCCCGTAAAGATTCCATAATCGCATAGGCAGTCTCCATGCTTTCATGCTTGGTTCTCAGAACATCATTCATGCTATCAAGCATGTAATACTTTGTCTTGTTGTTTGATACGATCCAAGCATCATATTTATCCCTAACATTCTTAAGGGTGTTAGCAGCGGGATCCTTAAGACATTTCTCAGTAAGAACGAACTTATGGTTCTCACAAATCAACATTAAGTTCATATTTGATTTCCAACGTAGGAAATTATCACCATTCAATTTCTCAAGACGAGTAAAGCAGTAACACGGTTGCCCATGGTAGACAATATGGATAACATAAATTTAAAACATACATGATTCAATATAATTGATAAATATCTAAAATTCGAAAAGTAAACATGATGCATGAATGCAATCATATAAACACATAAATTTAGCATTTATTAATGATGATAAAAGAACCCAACGATTAATGTACTGCTTTAGAGTCGGTCATATTAACCTCAAACTGTCTATGAAACATTCTCATCCTTATTAATTAAAAATTAAAATATCTCATATTTTCTCTTTTAACAATAAGGTATCGCTTGTTCGGTCAAGTCACAACTATCCACATGAAGGTTTATTTGTGACTTTGTGAGTGTAACCCATTATTCAGATTTCATGACTTCATTTAGAATATGCCATCTTAAGGTCGGTCAAAACTAAACTACATGACTTCATCTACAAATTGACGTGGAAGCTTTCAACTCCTCTATCCTCTCCTGGAAGCAAACTTGCTTACTGGTTGTAATATCTTCCAGACGGTCATATCAACAAGCTTTGCACTTGGCTCCATGCAAGCTAATATGTACACAGACATTGCAATCACTTTAGATCTTATTTTTTCTTTGAATATAGATTTTGGGCCTACCTTAACTTCTTAGTATAACAGTAGTTCGCTTTGTTTTAACTGACATTTTATATTTTTATATGTTCACTTTTTAACTTCGCTTCCTTTACACCAGGCAGTTGGCAGAGAGAATGGCTTTGGGTCCTTGTTACTTGAAAGTGAGAATGTGAGTTTTGGGTGACATTGGGATGCCTATCTAACCATGACGCATTAGTACAACATGCATTTATAAGGGGATTGCAGTTGGACGTATCGCTCGCTATAGCCTGGAAATATCTCGAGAAGGTACTAGCCATGTCATATCTAGAATGAAATTAGTTTTTCTTAGCACTATTCTTCTGTATAACATTTTTTAAGTAGAAGAAAAAGGAAGATTTTTTAGATGATAGAGTTGTTTTTAATTTAACTGCTAATTGTACTTTTTGCAACTAGAAGTTATGAACCAAAGTTGCAAGTCATAGAAGATAGGTGATGTGGATCTTTCTATTTCTGTGTTTCATCACTTTTGGGCCTTTTTGTTTGTTTTGAACTGTGATGGATGGTCAATCATGGGTGGGTTGGGATTCGTATGGAAATAAGTTTAGCATGTATAATTTCTTGTGATTAGTTTCTTTAGTTAAATCTACTCTCCGGTTTACCAAGCAAAATGATAAATAATATTATGCAATTACCTTTATACATAGATAAAAAACAGAAAGGAAAACCAAATTATTTCACTTCCTAATTTTGTTTTTATTTTGCTGGTATGATTGCAGTTACAAAAAATTGGCCGCTCTAAAGTGATATTGTTTGTGCAGAACTGCACAAAATAGCACTTATGTTGATTGTTTTAGAACTCATGTTGTATTAATTTTTTTCTTTCTTGCCAAAAGTTGAAAAAATAACAATCAAATTATTTTACACACATATATATTCAATTTGGTTGTCACTATTATATTTGTATTCAAGTTTTGGGAATAACAAATGCCTTGTGATGTAACAGTTGGAATTCTACCGCAGTCCTACAAGATCACTTTATTAATATGGTTATAATTACTAATGTCTAAGAATACATATTACTCAGATTTGTCAAGTTTTGCATGTGGAGTTTTCATAAGTAACTGAATTTGTATCTCAGGATTTGAAATGAGCCTCATTTGATCCAATTGTAGAAGTAATTACATCTAATTATATATGGTAATTATTTAGCATATTCGTTTTCCATCAAGGACCTCCATCATATAATTTGCCACCTAATTTTAGAACCAAGCTTATTCACTTTATTATCAAGTGTCCACCAATGTTATTTTGGAAGCAGAATTGAGTAGTTTTATTTTTCTAATAACACAGGGGATATATTATCAAGTTGTGCAAATGAAGATGAATTTGCAGGACATATTTAGTCAGTGAGTTTTGTTACTGAGTTATTCAAGTTTTTATTTTGAATTTCTAGTTAAATGCTGATTCTTATTTTGTTTGCTAAATTCTTATTATATCTGCTTTTTGCAGAAGAAACACTATTTGTCCATCTGAGGAAGAGAGTCTTTATCATTTGTTTTTTCTTTTGTAGCATTTTCTGCATATTTTACTTAATGAAAAACTGCTCTTAATTCTCTACTAGTTTGTCTGTACAGTACTACCAGTTATGTTATCGTTAAAACTATTACGTGAAATGGAAATAGATGACAATTCTAAGAGAGAGCAGTTGCTTCATAGAATGCAAAACTTGCCCATATCCACATAAATTGAGAAGTTGAAGGTTATCTGATATTAATTGCACTTCTTATTGTAGTCTTGCATTTAGAGATCTATATTTTCACAGAATAGGATTGGCATGATTGGAGTAGCCCATGAAAATGCTGAAAAAGTATTAGCTGAGACTCATAAAGCATACTGTTTTGGAACTCGTCAAGTGCCGTATATCGCTTCAACTTTGGACAAGGCCCAGGCTGTGAAAATTCAAAAATAAGAGAATTCACTCGGTGCTGCGGTAAACTTTGGTGAAGGTAAATTCTTTGAATAACTTAATATCAAAAACAAAAATTTGTGAATAAATCATTGTGGTTTTAAATCAACTCTGTTTTACATTTTGAATAATAAAATCCTATGGTCAGTCTACTGTGAAATGAGAACTTTATTAAAGCATCTAAACTAAAAATATCTCACATTCTAAAATTTCAGATCAAAACTGAGTTTGAAAATTTACAGAACAAACCCTTGTCATAATTATGCGTAACCTCTTATGGAAAATGTACCTTTTTATTGGTTTCGTGACCAAATGGTTTAGCGTTCAGGGATGGAAAGCAATGTGCATTTTGTAGTAATGGTTGACTAATTTATGAGGAATCTACCCTTGCATGACTAAACAAACCTTTCTTTTACTACAAAAATACAAATTTAGAAGATATGCAGTTGTTAAACGCTTACTGTTCCATGCCCTGCTTTTCTTGAAATCATGGTGGAGATTGAAGTGCTCGATAACATTATCCATGTTTCCCCCCATTTGTAAATATGCTTTGAAACTCCAATCCAACTAATCATCTAGAATTATCTGGGACCAAATGTTAATTCATAATCATAATTAGTAGGTGTAAGCTACCTTTACTTCCAATCCCTTATCATCTAGATTATGTCATGAAAATGCTAGATTTATTGCATTTATTCCAATTAAATGATTGAAGCACAAAGTACCAAAGTAAAAGATAGAAAGTATTGATGATTTCCAATTCAAAGTGGCTGTTTCATTAAGTGGTGGCCTTATATGCCAACTGAATTGTTGGACCTTCATATTATTAATCATATTTGTTTCTGGTTTTGAATTTGATATTATATACATTTGGTGAATATGATCGATGCAACTATCTGTTGGTCTTTCTGTCAAAGTTTATGCGTGTTTAGACATTATATTTTTTTCTTCTGGTAATTAAAGATTCTACAAATTCTGAAACACTTTTTACAAATATACAAAGATCATTTCTATTTAGTCGTCATTGTTTCTGTATTAATGATTTCAATAACTTCTCTCGTGTCTGATTTGTTTCTTCAGTTTGGATTATCGACTAGCAATCCTCAGCCCAGGTTTTGAGTGATCAGAGTATGGACGATGCTTTATTAGACACTATTCAATATATAGCACACTCGTAATGCTTTATGTGTGAAAGTAAAACTTTTTTGGTATATATTCTTGATATTTCTTGTTTCTGGGTTTTTAAATAAAAAAAATTTATTTTTTCCTTTAACTTGTTCAAAATTTTCAAGACAACTTCTTATTGTTGTTTGTTGTTTGTAGTTGCAGCCAGCAAGAGAAAGTTCCAAAAGTTCTAGCAAGCAAGTCACAATGTGCTCTTACAGCCGATGACACAACGGTCCCTAAATCATCACCAAGACAGTTACATACGCCACCACCTACTCACCAATGAAAACCTCCAAGTGGAGCTCCTAGGGTACTTCCACCTTCAGTACCTAGAGGATGCCGACTCCTCTCCTCTTATGGCCAATGGCCCTAAATTCACAAAACTTAAGCGGTGGGATGTAGGATTTGTTTAGATGTGAATTTATACTAGATTTTAATATTTTTTTTTTGGATAAATTGGTTTTAGCACTATGTAAAAATCAATATGTAATAATCATTTTGAGATGTGATTTCTAGTAGACAAATAATATGTAACAATCTTGATTAATTAAATAAAATGATATGTGATTTTGTTATTTCATGATATTTTCTGAAAAGTTATTTATTTTTTAATTGTATAATTGTAAGTATTAGTAATTAAAATTTTATAAAAAGTATCTAATAACATTAAGAAAATAATATGTAATAAAAAGGCTATGGAAGACATACGATAGCATTTATAAAAGGCTGTGAAAGATTACGATAAAATTTATAAAAGGTAATGAAAGACTTATGATAACATTTATAGAACGCTATGAAAAACCTACTATAGCATTTATAAAACGCTATCGTAAGTAGCCGACTTTTAATAACATTGGTACATATTGCTTTTTTTAAAAACGCTATCGAAACTCTATGATAGTATTTTTTGGCCACTATCATAGCATTTTTTTATTGTAGTGTATCATACTAGTGGGTGGGTCATTACATATCGATATTAAAGTCAATCACAACCAAAAGTGTGGTGTTGTTGAGTTGAGCCCAACAAAAATGCGTGTTGTCTCTAAAGAGGGTGAATTTTGAGATGCATGGCAAGGAAACATTCCTTGGGAAGGAGAGGTAATGGTAGTTTAACCTCTATTGAACTGGTAAGACGCGTTTTGAGCTTAAAAGCCAAAGAGAAAACTACGAGAAGAGACATCCAAATTAAAGTTTGGGTTGATGAAGGTAGTCAATGTATCACTAATGGATGGGTCATTGAAAATTGATATTAGAGTCAATCCCAACCAGAAGTGTTGTTCTGTTGAGTTGAGCCCAATACGAGGACGCGTTGCCTCTAAGGAGGGTGAATGTTGAGATCCACGACAAGAGAACTCATCACACATTACTTGTGAATGAGAGGTGATGGTAGTTTATAAAGAGTGATATCCATTGGACTAGTAAGACACATTTTGGGCTGGGTTGGTCTAAAACAAAACCATGAAGATAGACATTCAAGTTAGGGAGAACATCAAGAATATGTCATTTTAATGAAAAATAAATAAAAAATAGTCAAGGATAAAAGAAAAATAAAAAATAGCCACCCCTAAGTCTGGAACAAAAATTCGGCGTAAAAACATTGATCAACTCGTGCTCCAACGAATTCCAAGTGTAATCTACCAAAGTCTATAGAATATACGGTACGTATAAAATATACTGCGTTTATCACATAAGTATATATAATATGTACTACATAAATCTGTAGCAGTTACACACGGGAGTGGAACAAAAATAAGTGCATGAATTTTGACTTTTTCAAAAAACATACAAGCGGCTATTTTTGATGTTTTTCACACTTGCGGTCATTTTTTATGAATTTTTTTTAATACTGGTCTATTTCTGAACAATACTATTTAAGTTAAGCAAATGATGAAAAAAATAAAATAGCCACCCAATTTGAAGAAAAGAAAAAAAATACCGCGGAAAAAATTGTCCCTCAAGTGCGCCAGCAAAGTTTTGAATTTTTGTCGGTAATGTTTATATATATATATGTATTGTATATATGAAATATGCTGCAAAAATCACACAAATATATATAATATATATTATATTTATTATATAAGTTATTCAAATTTGGAGTAGTGGTGAGTGACGTGAAATTTTTTTCAGTCTGAAAATCTATTTTTTTCAAAAATCATGCCAACAAGTCTATTTTTATGTTTTTTAATACTTATGTATATTTTATGATTTTTTAAAAGTTGATTATATATTAACATTACTATTTTAGTTAGGCTCAGCTGGTGGTAGGTTGGATTTCATAGAGTGGTCTTATGAGTTTTCATTTTTGCAGGGTTTTCGGGTTTTCAACTTTAAACAAAAATATTTCGTACATGGAAGAAAATGAGAACTTAGCTAATGGGAGTCGGGAACATTATTGAATAAAATTAGTTATTTTAAAGTTTATGATCATAAATTGCTAATAAGGGAAACTTGCAAGTATATATCACCAAACATTTTTTCATCATTAAGATAGTTTTTCTAAATTAACTAAATCATACTTTTATTTGTAAAAAAGAAATTTTTTTTACCTTAAATCCTTTTTTATGTTTTTTAATTTTACATAATTAGAAAGTTCTCAAAAGTATTTTAGAAAAGAAAATGTGTCCAATTTGTTAAAAAAAGGATCTAAAAAATCCTCTGCGGCAGCACTCTCTCACCCTCTCATTGCCAAACCCTAAGCTGCATAATAATAGTCGGAGCTGGGGTGGTTCTTCCATTTCCAGTCCTCTTTCCATTTCCTCACGTAAGCAATTCATCGCCATGGATGCTCAGCGAGCTCTTCTTGACGAGCTCATGGGTGCAGGTTACTCCCTCACATGCCGACGCTAAAATTTTGAATACGATTTAATGTTTCATTACCTAGTATTATTATGTTCTCTCTTTTGTCGAATTCGGTACTTGTTAATGATTTCAGTTTGGGTTTGATGAATTTTCAGCTCGTAATTTGACGGACGAAGAGAAGAAGGGATACAAGGAAGTTGCTTGGGATGATAAGGAAGTGTGTGCGTTCTATATGGTTCGCTTTTGTCCTCATGATCTTTTCGTCAATACTCGCAGTGATCTGGGTGCGTTACGATCTAATTTCTACATTGTATTGGTTACTCTGTTTGTGTGCCGGGAAAATCTAGTAGAAAGAAGAAACAAAATACCTTTTTTAAAACTCTATTTGTTGGTAATAATGACGATCGAGCAATTTTGAATCTTCTGCAGATTTATAAAAGCAGATTGACAATTTTAACTTATTCAAGCTTTTTATTTGTATTGGGCTATACTGGATATTTTACAACCTGATTTTGTTAGTAATTGTAATTCTTTTATTTCGTTGATACGTTTTCGCAGCAAAATAAATGTTCTCCAATTGAATGTTTGTTAAGGTCTACTAACACTTTTTTTCTTATTTATACTGTTAATGCAGGACCATGTCCTAGAATTCATGACCAGAAGTTGAAAGAGAGGTGATAACTTAAAGCAAATATGTTTTGATTTTCATTCCTTTGTGGAACTTGCATAAGCATTTTAATTTTATAATGGTACATACGTCTTAGATAGGTTTGTGATATGCTGTGTTTTCTTGTCCAAAATAAGTGTATATGGCATTCCTAGCTAAATGTGATAAGTATCTGTATGTAGCTTTTATATGTTTATAGTCCATGCTATTTTCTCCATATATGCAGCACACGGAATTTAAGGGTGTTTTTACTGTCATGGAACTCGATTGAATTAGGTTTAACAAAGCCCTTGATTGTGAACATGGGGGAACATAAAATTTTGGTCTTGTTAAAATAACATTTAGAAGCTTCTGTATCATTTCTCGTTACAAGATTCCCTTGTTATACCCTCGTAAATGGTTTCGTCTTCATTCCGGCTGCTTACTGCTTCTACGCCTTTTCAGAATGTCGGTAGTTAGCAAGGTCTCAGATATCATATTATGCTACTTGCTTAACAAAACTCTTCTCTAATTCTTAAAAATTCATCATTTTTTCTGCTTTGCACGTGAGAGGGAATTTCTCTGAGTTCTCGATTCATCGACTAGTTTAGAATCCTTTATAACATAAAAGTATTTTTTGTTTCTCAAATTTTAGGTGGGAAAAGCATAGAAGAATAGAATATATATGTATGCTTATTGCATTTACATTTAAAAGAATGAAATGTTGTGCGTTATAATCACTACGCAATTTTTCCTGCTGAGATCTTTATTTATGAATGTCTCACTCTGTCAGATATTAGCAATTTTATGGATAAACGCGTTTAACTTTGTATTCTGTTGGAAAAATATCCATAATGAAATCATGAAATTGGTTCTCTGAAGAATAGATCGAGTAATCTGTTCATAACGGATTACCTACCTCAGTTTCTCCATTTCCTTAATCCTTCTTTCTCAAGAAATTATGTTTTCGGTATAGACTTGTCTTATCCCAATTTTCAAGTGAGCTTAATTCTTGTTGTAATCTCAGCTTTGAAAAGTCACCAAGGCATGATGCTTATGTTCCGAAATTTGAAGCTGAACTTTCTCAGTTTTGCGAGAAATTAGTAAGCGATGCATCTTAATTTACCTTCTTTCTGGTCATAAGGATATGTATGCTTTTACCCTTTTACTTTTTCATTTTCATAACTATTGCATTTCAGGTAATGGACTTGGACCGAAGAGTCAGGCGCGGGCGGGAACGCCTCTCTCAAGAGGTGGAACCCCCCCCACCCCCGACATTGTCCACTGAGAAGTCTGAGCAGTTATCTGTGCTGGAAGAAAAAATAAAGAACTTGCTGGAACAAGTGGAGGCCCTTGGTGAAGCTGGGAAGGTGGATGAAGCTGAAGCATTAATGAGAAAGGTACTGCTTAAAGGGCGAATTTGGTACTCCATAACTTAATTATGGACCTGGTTACCAGCTATTTACTGTAAGACCAGAATTTGCTATTGGTGATTTGATCCCTCCACTGCCTGCTTTGTTTCTTTTGTTCTTTCCCGTGTATTTGCAGTTTCAGTTACTAATGAAATAATCCCGAACCACAGCTCTCTCATTGGGAGAGAAATGAGTGATTAAATAATAATCCTTCAGTGACATTTTTGCTCTCTCATTGGGAGAGAAATGAGTAATTAAATAATAAACCTTCAGTGACATTTTTTACAGGTGGATATGCTCAATGTTGAGAAGACTCTCTTGACTCAGCAAACCCATAATGAAAAGGTCTTGATGCTTGCACAAGAAAAAAAGATGGCCCTTTGTGAGATATGTGGCTCGTTTCTGGTAGCAAATGATGCTGCAGAGAGGGTCCAGTCTCATGTCACGGGGAAGCAGCATATTGGTTATGGAATGGTCAGGGATTTTATTACCGAATACAAGGTCTGTCTCTCCTTGAGAACTAGATGCATTTATTAGCTTTTGTGTTCCCTTTCAATGAGACAAATGAGTTTCAGGAAGCTAAGGAGAAGGCTAGAGAAGAGGAAAGGTTAGCTAGGGAAAAAGAGGCAGAAGAGCGAAGAAAGCAGAGGGAGAAGGAACAGGAGAGTAGAAGGAGAAGTGATTCAGGTGAGAGGGACAGGCGTCGTGATCGAGACCAAGATAGGGATCGGGACAGACATCGAGAACGGGATCGGGATCGTGAGAAGTCACGAGATTGGAGTGCAAGAGGTGGCCGAGATGAAACAAGAGGGACAGATTGGAGGTCCAGGAATGGAAGAGATGGTAGGAGGGATAGATATCATGACAGGAGCAGGTCAAGGTCCCCTATTAGGCATGGTCACAGGAGGTCACCTAGAAGTCCAGTTCAACCACATTAGTGGAATATGTTGATAGGTGTCTGAGCTTTTAAACTAAATGAGGTAGATTTCAAATCTCCAAAGTTCTACGAGTGTATGTTTTTTGGTGTCAAGTTAATTGTCAACGTGGGTAAAACTTTTTTCCCCTATGTCACAGCTTTTGTTGACTGTACAATCTCCTTCCATCAATATTATTAGAGGAGAAAAAAGTTGAGGTAGGTACAATTATTGTTGTAGCTCTTAAATTGTCGTAGCTCTTAAATTTATTTACTCTTCAGATGAAGTGTTTTCTTTTTATGCATGTTCTCTGAAAGAAAATTTTCAGTCTGCATCGCTTGGACAACTTTTTGTGTTTGTCACATTTATAATAGGTCTGGCTCAAAAAAATATGCATGATTGACACACTGCTGAGAGAGCTGATGTTTATTTTCTCGTTTTTGAGGTAACTCACGATTGTGCTTTCTCTTCTGAGGTTTTTTTTCGTTATTATCAAGGATTCATTGCTTCCCTCCTCATTGTCTGTCTTCTCTCGCTACATGCTTTTTTGATTTTCCAGTTGGCATAATTGAGTTGAGTTCAAAGGGTACTTATGTCGCATGTGTTTGGCCTGCAGTTGGACCAAATTAAGTATATTGGATGGAATCATAATGTATTATAGCTTTACAAAAAAGCCCACAATGGCGAGTTATTCTTTAGAGGTGATAACTTCTATATTTAGTGTCCTCGGCAGAAATCGGTTGCTTCCCCCATATTTCAATCTAGTTCAGTGAGATGCAAATTTAAGCCTTTGCATGGTGGCGTTAACTATGCAATTTTGGTTGCTGAAGGTAACTGAAAAACATAATCTTCCAAATACATGTTATTTAACCGTAGTTTTGCAGGAAAGGCAGGTAATCTAGAGAACACTACGGTTGGTTTGCAACTGATTTACAAAATCTTAAGATGAGGAATGATTTGTGCAGGGGATATGTTTTACAAAGTAGGTGCTGGTTTGCGGGACTATTTAGATTGCGCCTATATGGATATGGGAAACCAAATGCAATTGAAATGGTAAATCTTACAGAAGCCATTGGTTACTGAATTAAATTTGTGCATGGACCTTATTGCTGCGCTTGATAATCTGTTATCATGAATTTGTAACTTCTGAGAACAGGCTACAATAGTTTATCTAATTATGATGTTTTTTTTTTGACAAAATCTAATTATGATGTTAAATGACAATATTAATTGAAGAGGATGCAGAATTAAGTCCTGAGAGAGTGCAATGCATTGATAAGAAATCTAAAACTATAAATAAGAGCAAGTAATTAATTACATTGCAATTGCTTAACACAGGATCGCGTCGTACTTTGTAGGATGGAAACTGGGCCAGTTTGGCCTGGTTTTCACATGACCTAGTTGAGCCCGACATGCAATAGGTGGCCTCCGATGCCTGAAGTACCAAGTGATGGGTGAACATCAATCAAGAATGAATTATTTTTAAGAAAAAAATAAAAAAATGTCAAAGATAAAGTAAAAATAAAAAATAGCCTTCTTAATTGTAAAAATAAAAATGAAAATTTGGCGTCAAAAATGGTTCTTCATGCACGTCAATGAAATTTTGAATTTTTATCTATAAATTTTATATCAACAGGGGCGTTCTAGTGCGTTGTAGATTCTTATCCAAAAGTTGTATCATTTGATGATGTTATGTGAATCGTTAGAATCATTTGATGATGCTATGACTAATCCAATAACGAAAGTTTCGTAATGGAACTGGAGCAGGCTACCATGAGACAAACAAAATATCTTCTTTCTTAAGAGATTCGATTCAGAACTCTTATATGTCCAATGTCCAATATTGAAATAATTTCAGAGGTTTTCCTTGACTTTGTCACAAACAATTTGAAATGCCTTGACTTTTTTAGAACAGGTCCGAGTCAAATAGTAATGATTTGAAGCACCTCTTTTTACATTATTTCGAAAACTCAAGGACTCAATCTTATGGATATGTAAAAACCGAGAGTAGAGACTAAGAGGAATGTATAAACCAATGCTTCCATAGATTTCATTTCGGTTTACATTATAGCGTTCATGAAGAATGAATCGCTCCCGAAAAGAATAATTAGAATATATTCTAATGATTTATCATGATTCTTAATATAAATTGTATATATAAAATATGTTGTGAAAATCACACATATATAATAAACTATTAAATTTGGAACAAGCGGTGCGTGTGGGCAAAATGCTTCTTGCGCGTGAATGTTTTTTTTTAAATTGTCACTTAGTTGTTTTTGAGGCTTTTTATACTTATGATCATTTTTATGATTTTTTAAATTATCTATTTATGAACATTATTGCCGAGTGATTTGAGAATGATGAATAAATAATAATGTTAATAAATAGTTAACTTCAAAAAAATCATAAAAAAAATCATAAAAAAAATCATAAAAAAAATCATAAATATAAAAAAACATAAAAAAAATAGCTCGCCATCATGATTTAAAAAAAATGAACTTCCTCGCGGAAGAAAATTCGCGTCACACACCACTGTTCCAGATTTTATTAGTCTATATAATATGTTCAAAACTACGCCGACGCACGCGGAAGACAGTTTTTGGTGTGGATTTTTTATTTTATTTTTTTAAATTTGGGTAGTTATTTTTTATTTTTATCTCATCTTTGAATTTTTTTTAAATTGTCTATTCTTAATGTTCACCCGATGAATAAAGTCTGATATTTCTGAGCCCTAACCCAAATAGAGATTTGGGTAGGACACAAATGTGGGTAGGCTTATTTATTTAGGGACATAGTTCATTTTTAAGACATAAGTAAGAGAATAACAAAAAAAAGTTATACTTGTAAGAATGACCATTTTTTTAACTGTAAATTTTTTTTGATAAAACTATAAAATTTATATATAGGGATACTATAATATATTTTTGTATACCATAATACATTTTAATATATCATTAATATATCATAGTAATTTTTAATATATTTTTATATACCATCTATGATAATTATATATCACGAATATATTCATACAAATAACCAATACCAAAACCTCTTTTTACACCCAAACTCATCTTTTTCTTCTCTTTTTCATCTCTCTCGCTTGGTTGATATGGAAGGACATTAGAGGGATAGTGCTTCTAAGAGAGGGAGACTGAGAGAGATGGACCTCTGTTCATTAACGAGCTCATAAAAATCGGCTATATTATAGAAATCCCATGGAATGACCATTTTCGTTGAGTTAAGTTATTACTTAATTTAAAAATATATATAATAGATAAATAATCATTTTTTTTCTGATGTAATTGAAATAGTTTATGGGTTATCTAAAATAATTTTATTTGTAATATATATATATATATATATATATTCAGATTTTGTGTTATTTAATTAGATTTTTTTTTAAATTTAGTTGCAAATTTTATCGTTCATTTTTATCTCGAAAGTTAGGTTCCATCTCCCTTCCATGAAAATTTTTCATAATTGTATTAAATAAATATTGAAACAATATTAGAAGTAGTTTTGATCTTAAAAATAAACGTTAATACAATGTTATTTGATGTTAATACTATTTATTTATTCAATATTAAATCATTCTAAAAAGTTATTAATACCATATTATTTGATTGTTAATGTATTTGTTAGCGTTTATATCATAATTTGAATAAAACTTTGATATCATATTGTGCGTTAATGCTATAAATATTATATCATATACTAAATAAAATATCATCTTAAATCGTTAATACAATATTATACATTATCCTAAATAAATGATAATACATATTATATGATTGTTAATATATTGCTTGCATATCATCATAATATAAATATTATTTATAAATTTATAATAATAAAATGTTCACTTAATTTGAAGTACGTATTTAATTAAATAAATATTATCAAAACCACACATGTTTAAAGATGTTACTATATTTAAATTTGAAAAAAAATAACTAAAAAATCTGAGTAGAAACATGAGTTAAATGTATTGTAGACAATAAGAAAAATAAAATAAAATTAAACAGAAAGAGCCACTATTAACTTATTACTATGAAAGTGACATATCTATGTCATTTTTTTTCTAATAATTACAAGAAAAAATTTGCATAATAGACAATATTAGGAGGGCGTTTTCAATAGATTTAGGTAAATAACAAGTTTTCTAAATATGTAAATCAAATATATTTAATCGATATACCTTATAAATTAAGAAACTATAATTAACAATATATTTAAACTGTAATTAACAAAATCTTTAATATCCATCTAAACCTCTACTTTATTAACTTCGTCAATCAAATAAATCTTGAATTAAAAATCTTAAAATAAATAAAATTAAATTGATAAAAATCAACAATAAATAGTGATAATTTGATAAATGACCTAAATTCAAAAATTTTAATAAATTGATATATAATGCTTGTTTTGTATGATGATCAAAGTAAATAATAAGTAAATAAATGATATATTTAACTCAATTATGACATATATTAATGTTTTAATTGTTTAATTATAATTTTTATAAATGGTAATTACATATTTAACGAAAATTTTAAAAACCAATAAATCCCACCTGCATTCACCTTATAAAACAAAGCAAATATTAACTTCCCTATAACACATTAATAGATAAAATATTTCATTTTGAAATCAACCAATCAAAATTCACCGAAATTGGAAAAGTAAAAAAAAATGTAACTATTGTTATGGAAACTACTAATTAACCATGATAAATAATAACTAACCTCAATTGTCAATCAATCACCTAACAACAAAAACAAAAAAAAAATCAGGAAACCCTACAAATCTCGGTCGATATATCATCGTAAATGATAAGTAAATAAGTGATATACTTGAGTCAATTATGACAGATATTAATGATTTAATTGTTTAATTATAATTTTCATAAACAGTAATTAACATATTTACCGAAGATTTTAAAAGCCAACAAATCCCACCATGCACTCACCTTAAAAAACAGAGCCAATTTTAACTTTCCTCTAACACATTAATTGAAAAAATATTCTATTTTGGAATCCACCAATCAAAATTCATGAAATAATTAGAAAAGTATAAAAACCCTAACTATGGTTATGGAAACTACTAATTATCTATGATGAAATAATAACTAACCTCACATGTCAATCAATCATCCAACAACAAAACAAAAAAAATCAAGAAAGGGAATATGAAGGAATAGCAAAACCGAATAACTCAAAATTTTATTCACAGACTTAAACACATAAAGCTTTGTGTTAGTCTCACGATAGCGGAGAATGAATGCAATCAAAATGATATTGATTTTCCTTCAAACGAATCTAGAAATCTGAAAAAGATAAATTTGCATAACTGAAATTCACTAAAAAAGGAACCAAAAGAAACAATTATTATTCATTTAATTTAAATTAAGAAGAGTATATATTAATGATAGCATAACCCGAAATTTCCTAAAATAGTGATATATCATTAAATGAAATGACTACATAAAATCAGATAATTAAATCTGTTAATGAAGGGTAAAATCGTCAACCAGAAAATCATTAACAGCTGGTTGATGATGTGACATCCAAAATTTGCTATGTACCTAAATTTTTGAAAAACCTGTTATCTCTTAACTCAACTTTCAAAACTTGTCTATTTGGTACAATTACTTTAATTACAATTATAATTGTTAAAAAAACAGCCCATTTATTATGATTTCCCAATGTGGGAGGGGAGTGTAGGGGTGTTCAAAACCGAACTGAACCGGCCGAACCAAACCGAACCAATAATGGTTGGTTCAGTCGGTTCTTTATGTATGTTCGGTTCGGGAAAATCACCAAACCAAAATTCCAGTTTGGTTTAGAATTTGATGGTTTTTGAATCGAACTGAATTTAAATTTATATGATTTTTTTTTATTTTTGATATATAATTTCTTATAAAACCGAACCGTATCAAAGCAAAACTTTAATTTTATATTCATTTTTTTAATAAAATCATTAAAAAATTATTTTTAATTAATTTTAATATCAAAGCGAAGAACCGAACCAAAATTTATGATTTAGTTTGATTTTATCGTCGAACCGAACTGTGAACACTCCTAGGGGAGTACATGAGGTGTATATGATTAATGTTAAAAGTTGAGTTACTTTTAGGAAAGAATTTAAAGTTGGGGGTGCCTTTGATTTAGGAGCAAAATTGTGGGGGTAGTTTTGTAATGAACAGTTTTATAAGATTTACTTTCATGCAATAAGATGTTTTCATTTGTAATTTCAGTGTTTTAGTATATTATTTCTATGCTCTGTACTGTATCTATAGCGTAGTTCCACATTAATTTTTTTTCTAAGAGTTTCCACAATTTCAAATATTGAAGAATTTATTTCAATTTTCCTCTTTCCGTTCATTAAACTCATGCCCTTTATTTGGGTATGCTAAATAAATAATCTCAAACTCGGCTGATTGGCATCCATAACCATGCATTTTCCATATTAATAAAATTAAATAAATATACATATTAATTTACAAGCTTCCAAAATCTGATATGCATTTTCGAAGAACTGCTATGGCATGTTGATTTAGGATATTTGTTGTCCATTCCCGAATGCATGCCATCAACTTATTTAAAATATTTATGGATGTGGTTCAGCATTTGACATTGACATATTCTTTTGTTGTAAGGAATCCATCAATTAAGCTCGTATATGTTGATGGTTATTTGGGTCTAGAAATAAATTTTGACTGTACATTCTATCTCTAGGAGTCAAGATTTTTCCTATGTCCTTTGATCATGTAACACGAGAGACTAGATCTCAAGCTTCATGCTCAACTACAAACAAAAAAATTGAAAAACAATTATTACTGTATTTAATTATTTTTATTTTTGTCGTCCAAGTTACATGGGTGGGAAGACTGAGCTTAAATCATAAAATTAACTTTAATAATACTCAATTTTCAATATTTTGATATACGATTTATCAGTTTTATTAACAGAACATATATTCTCCATAACTTTAAATAGTTGTGCTTATTATTATTTTTGAAAAATAGTTAAAATTATTTAATTTAAGAATAAATGTGATACACAGTTTTAAAGCTTATTCGAAATGGTATCTGTTATAACGGCAACGTCAATAAAACGTTAATGAAATGATAATTTTAATATGGTTAGGCCAATTGCCTATGTCTACGGTTATCTCATTATTCACGATCATTACAAATTTAATATATCGACTCAACAATCAAACCCAAACCCATTACACCCAAATCTAAACTCAACAAATACTCACACATACCATACCTTAGAGACCATAACAAGTTTAGACAAAAGTTAACACTTCTCGATCAAATTATATGCAACCCACTAGTTTAAAAATTGACTTCAGCACGGGCGAAGTCCTCTGACTAGCCTCTCAATATCATGTGGTATCCCTCCTATGATAGAGCATTTTTTCACATAATAAGACTACCATATATATCTTAGAACAGTGCCTCATCACCACGGGATGCTCCCTTTAAGATAAAGACATCTCTCACCATCTGCCAAAGCATAGCCACAAACCATAACCCACTACAAGAAAAGCTATCTATGACGACGGTTTAATGCATCTACGGTGACGGTTTTTACCGTCACAAAAGCAATAGTGACAGTTTACGAACCGTCAGGATCGCCACCATCGGGCTTGATTTGTCGACGGGTTTGGCAACCGTCAGAGGAATGTCGCTATAGATGATGATACGTCAACGGTTTTGATATCGCTTACGATATTTATAAACCGTCGTCATATAATCTATACCGACGGTTAATTAGAACCGCCGCGCCTGCTCTATTATTTTAAGTTTTTGCACTATAGTTGCATAACCATCATGGTAGATTAAAGAACCGTCGTGCCTGATTTTCCAGTATCTAGCGACTATTTTTTAAATCATCGGTTTACACAGTAATAGAGACGGTGCTGAAACCGTCACTATTTTAACAAACATCCTACGCGTTTTTCGCGACGGTTCATAAGCCGTCATGAAAAGCTCTGCTTTCACAACCTCCTATTTATTTCCGCATGTTCTAAAAAATTCTTGCATATATAACAATTTTAACATCCTATACATGTCCACAACAGTCAACAATATCATTCTACATATTTACATGGCGCTTAATTATAAAACATCAAATCATTAATTAGATATCCTATATTAGATTATCAATACAAATTGTCCAATGAATTCAAAGTATGAAAATTCATAATATAACAAAGTATTTCATAAGTATTAAATAAAATTCAACACCTAAAGCGTACCCTAATCTTTACGGGAGTCCCGTGTAAACTTCATGAGTAAGCTTAGCAAAGAATGTATCTCTGAACATTCAGACTCCACTCGTTCATATTTCTTACGCGCTGAACATTCAACCTCTAACTAAGACACCCATGCGCATTTGAGCCTCTAACTCAGCTACTCGTGTATGTTGAGATTCTAACTTAGTGGATAAACGAAAAGAATCTTGCGTGGATGATTCCCCATGGTAACACGAGAAAACTGTAGATGGAGTTGCCCCGAGTCCTAATGAACGCACTCGTCCAGGATGCTCTAAACTCAATACTTGTGGGAGCACGTCGTTTGGTGAAATTAGATCATAATCACCATCTAGAAGTTGACTCATGCATTCTTTAAATTTCGTCTATGATACAAAATTAAACTTAGTATGAGTAAACATGTAATAACTATCTAAAAACTTGGTATTAATATTATAACTTATACTTATAGCAACGTTTGCAGTCTCTTCATTTATATAAGTTCCATGTTTCCGTTCATGTGAGATTACAAATAATTTCGTTCTTGAGGGCACCCTTTGAAGCACTTCTGTCTATCAAATGAGAATATATGATTAAATATACTTAAAATAAAACTGATTAAGATAATTATAACATTTAGAATTTACCATTAATACTTTTTTTGTTGCTAAACTGGTATGTCCCAATGTGTGAGGTGTTTTAGTTGACTCTGTGATGTTCTGTTAGTTGCAGATTGCTTCTATATTTATGAAAGAGAAATAAAAGTTAGTTTATTTCATATACAATTAATCATAGATGTGTAGTAAAGAATCATACCTTTCCTTCTTCCGAATACCATCTATAAATTATTGCAACAAAACTCTCTTTTGGAATATCATCATTCCAATGTTGCAATGCCACTTCTTGCGTTTCATATTTCTTCATATATGCATTCTTTATTTTGTTATTCTCATCCTTTCATTTGTGATTTAAGGATGATAAAACATATGCTTTATGACTTTCATCGACAGGATATTTTGACTACAAAATATTAATATGCAATTAGATATATATATACACACACACATACATAAACATACAAATAACGATACCTTCACTATTTCCCACGCTTGATCTTTATGATAATGTGACACATGCCTCCAATCATATTGGATAGGTAAAATGTTATGTCATCTAGCAATGGTACCACAAGAGCTCGCAAGCTGATCTTTATTACCACCAATGGCCTGACCAAACTCATTGAAAGACACATGTATTCTATCATCGTCTGATTTGGCCCAGATAGATCAACTGTGTTCGTCCACGCATACACTGATTAGATGGTCCTATTTAACAAAACATTAAATAACATTGTGTAATTAAATGAAACACTACTTTATTATCTCAATTAACTTGAACAAGAGCGAACAAACCTTTTGTTTCCATATCCATATCATGATGTGGATTTGATCCTCCAGATTCGGTAGAAAAATACCCAATTGAGTATCTGGACATGATGATTGACGTCTCGATGATCTCAGGGTGTTATCCTGTACATGTTAATCATTATGACTATATCTGACTTAGAAAATATTTTATAACTTAGAGAATATAAAAAGATACCTATTTATGAAACATTCAATCACATTATTCAGAAAAGTTGTTATCATAATCACTATTGTAATCATATGCCATGTCTTCAAAAGTCAAACCATCAACATCTACTCGAACTAGGTTCACTTTTTCTAGACTTTGTCGTTATGATGGATTCCGGTGTGACTTTCTAGCTCTAATACTGCCATGTCATACAAATCTCTACATACCATTTTTTATCCTTTGGATCATCAACATAATATACCAAATGTGCTTGTAATGCAAAGATAAATGACTCGTGCTTCAAATGCTCACCGGTGTGGGTCAAACGCAAAAAATTAATAAGTGTAAACCCATATCGATAAGTTTTTACTCTGATACCGTTGGTAGGGTCAATCCAATCACATTTAAATAAAATCACTTTGAATTTCTCATGGTAATTCATCTCAATGATATCTTTGAGAATGCCATAGTATCTCCTGTATTTATATAACTTATCATCTCTGATGTTACCATGACTCCACTACTTTGAGACTTACGAAGGCTATCACTTTCCTTTCCTACTTTTAACTTAGGAATCATCACAAACTAAAGCTTTGTACAAGAAAATGTTTAAAAGCTGATTTAATTATATGGAGTTGTATACTTCATTCTATCAAGTAACCTCTTCCATATGAGGTTAGTGAGGACTGTTTGTGATTATATAAGTAGGTTAAGTCTAGACATTGTTTCTTTGTGGTTCTTTAGTCTACAGAATAATTATCCTTTTTGTTTTCTTTCTTAAATTCCACTTTCGGAGTACATATTATTCTCACATCCTTTTGTTTGTATATTTTTTTTCATTAATGATATTTATTTCCAATAAAAAAAATATATTTGTTCACATAACATAAAAATACGTTTTGTACAGATTTTCGAAATTATGAATTCTTTAGTGGAAAATCCATTAACTACATATTTGAGGTTTGTTTTACGCTACACCTTTTGCCAGCTAAATTGCAAATCCAATATTAACAGAAAATTCAACAAAATGATGCAAGGATAATAAAATGGGGTAGTAAAATAAAGATACCCGGGCTGATCTATGGAGAGAAGAACCACAGAGTAGATCGAGGTTGAGCTACGATGAGGAGGACCGCGGGGCTGAGCTACGATGAGGAGGACCACGAGATTGGGCTATGATGAGGAGGACCAAGGGGCTGAGCTACGACGAGAGGACCACGAGGTTGAGATCTCTGTAAAAAATGGGGAAGATGATGACCGCGAGGTTGAGATCGAGGCTGAGATACGGTGAGGAGGACCACGGGCTGAGATCTCTGTCGAAAAGGGGAAAATCACATTGAGAAAGCTGGGGAAAGTGTGAAAATGGGGAAGAAGACCCGATGGTCTTTAATTTAGGGTTTTTTTACGACGGTTCAATAAGCCGTCGTTAATAGTGATTAAAAAAATAATAAAACGTCACCATTTAAGTGACCCGTCAAAGCACTTTGCGATGACTTTGGTCGAACCGTCGTAAATAACCGGACCAACCAACATCTCTGTAGCGACAGTTCAATTAAACCGTCGTAACTGACTTTCTATGCAGATGGTCCTTTTGAACCGTTGCAATAGGCAGATCATTTATATGGTCAAACTGTCGCAATTTCACCTCCATCTCGATCATCTTACGACGGTTGTAACAACCGTCGGCTCTTAACCGTCGCAATTAACGGTTTTTCTTGTAGTGCCCCAACCCGCATATTTATATCAACTCAAAATCTTAATCACTTTCCTATTCAAAATAAAAATCTTATTAATACCCAATTATCATCATAATCTCTTTCTAAAATATCTCTAAAAAATAAGAAATTAAATGTCTAAGGAATTTGAGTCATATTTTCTAAGAGTATCTTTCACAGACAAATATGACAAACTTTTGTTTGTTATTGAATTTTGTGGACAAATATAACTTTTAGTGTTTAAGCAAAAATATATGCATCTTTTGTTGCTGTGGCACCACGCCCAAAAAATATTAGATTTTTTTTATGTAAAAGAATAAAAAAATCAATTAGTATCACAAGTAACAGGAGAAATAAATTAAAAAAAACCCAAAAAGGAGAAATAAAAAATTAATAGATAAGCTTCAAGTTGTAGTTCAATTCTCAGAATTAAAATGAAATATTGCTCTCCACAATATTTTGGTCAGAATAAATCCAAAAAAGAAATAAAGAAAAACATTCTATTTTATTCATTTTTGGGCATTGGAAATGAGAAGAAAGAGATGCTCTACACTTTTATGAATCATGACGACAATGATCTTTGGAGATGTGCATTGTCACGTTTGATTTGGACAACAAAACTTGGTTTTTGCCAATAATTTTGGACAGCCAAACACCACATAACTCATTCATCTATTTAATAACCAAAAGGCTTTTTTCTAAGCTAATTAATAAACAGATAATGTTAGTTTACTTTTCTCTTTTTGAATTTAAAATTAAAACAACCATTTATACATAAATCTTTTAGACCATAGTTATCGAGCCTAATATATGAATATTGTAAGATCTTAGTTGATTGAAGAAAACATTATTTGGATGGACAATACACAATTTTATTGTCATACATAGTAAAAGTTTGACAAAGAGGATAATTATTTGTTTAATTAAATTCCTTCGCATATTCTTCAAGGGCTGACCAAATTGACGGAGTTGAAGCACACAATCCTCAATTTATAATATAATTTTGATAAAAAGATACTAATAAGATTATGATGCTTCTCATTATTATGAGTTGATAACTATACATAAAAATACATGTATAATATATTACAAACTATCATATGAATGGCTGGTTCCCATTGCAAAATTTATATGATGTTATGTCGCATTGCTCCACTTGATAGACATACAAATGTGAAAAAATTAGATCTTTAATAAGATTTGCATGTTTTGTATAGCACCGTACAAACTGCATCGTTAAGTCATAGTTATGTTAAACACTATAATGTTACATAATTAATTTTGTTAAATATTTTCTCGTCATTTCAAAAAATATATTTCTTCAGATAATCATGGCTGTTGATTCTTGATTGATATATTGCATTTAACAAATAAAATTCTTAGAAAACAAAAGAGTCTATGAAAATAGTGTTCCTTGTCAATAGTTATCTCTGTTGCAATCCAATTTCAAACTTCAAATTACCGTGAAAGGCAACCATCTACCGTGAAAAAAGGACAATAATATTTTTTGAATATC
Source organism: Datisca glomerata (assembly GCA_003255025.1). NCBI lineage: Eukaryota > Viridiplantae > Streptophyta > Magnoliopsida > Cucurbitales > Datiscaceae > Datisca > Datisca glomerata. Next base: position 215,156 of record QANY01005609.1, on the reverse strand, counting down.
TAATACTTACAGCAAAATTTCAAACTCCAAACTGACCTAAAGTAAAGATAGAACGACAATCATTTTTCTACCATCTTTCAAAGGCTTGTAGGCATATGTGACGATCTGTCCGCAGCATCAACAAGGAAACAAGGTTTTCATCAAGCAAATATACCTACATCTTCGTGGAATTAACCGCAAGACCGCAGTAGCTTCCCAATCTGGTTCAAGATGATTTAGGGATGACATAACTATAGTTAAACGTCATATGTTAGTTTGATGTTGACTCTATTTATTTAATGATTTGATGGCTAAAATGTGAATTAAAATTATGTGAATGTGGTAGATAACTAATATTGATTCGAGTGATCTAACTTTGTACTGATTTATTTTAGTCTATCCAAAGTATTCTTTTCATTCATATTTATATTCATTAAATTTCATATATTTAAAGAAAAAAAAATATTTTCTTGATATACTTATGAATCAATATTATAGAATAATGTATAAACAAAGTTATTTAAATATAAAAAATTATTATTGTGACATTTACATGATCATGATACACACCCTTACATAACCTCCGGTACATCCATTTTTTCTTGCAAAGAATGTAAAACCGAACAAAGCGTATATATATTTAAAGAAATCTTGATTATCATATAAAATGTGTGTCATGTTAAAATTTAGTAATAGGCCATCGAATAACTTTTTAAGTATAAACTATTTAACACTTAAATATAAGTGAGAAACATCTAATATATTAAAAGGTGGAAGTAGGGCTCAACAATATTGTCTTTTATGAATCCTAAAATTCCATTAAAATGTATACGTGGTGCATTTGTTATCCAACAAATAATCTCAAAATGTCTCAATTGAAAAGTAATTTTTAAAATATAAAATAATAAAAAGTGACTTTTAAAGTATAATATCTCTCTACATTCATGATTGCATCCATATTGTCGCATAAATTTATCTTGCCATCATCATTACCGTTGACGGTTCCTTTGAGTTCACCGACAAGCTAGATATCTAACTCTCCCTTCATTTATGTTCTCTCTCTAATGCAAACAAGATTTCTAAGTCTCCATTCCATGATGTTGACTGTTTATCAAAATTCTAGACCATTTAATTACTAATTTGGTCGAATTGAAAATGTTCATATATTAATTTTAATTTAATTTTTATATATGTTCTTTATGTATTACATATGATAAAAAAATAAATTAGATGACAGATTAATTAGGAAAAAACATTCGTCAAAGTGGAAGTATGATATAAATTAAAATGATAGAATAGGGGATACGTCATAGTAACAAGATAATATATACAAAGTTAACATCATTCTCTCCCACATTTAAGATTTTCAAATATTAGCTATGATAGATGTTTGTATGAAACTATTTTCATCTCCTATATTTCTCATACTTTTTATTTACAATAATAAGTGGAATATAGATTCTAATGGATTTATGTTATTCATGTTAGTATTAGCTTATTGAGACTACCTTAATTCAAAGAGAAGACAAGTACTTTGATAGCTAGATTATGAAAGAAAAAAACAAAGAGGTTTGTTTGCGTCATTACAAAGGTAAATACTCTCTCTTAAATCTTTTCCCATTTTTATTTAAGGAATAATATTGACAAAGCAAATAAGAAACTAAAAGCCATATTTTGATGATACCATGACACTTAATTAAGAAATTCAAAGTGAGTTCATACGTAAAAGTACATCAAATTTTTATTTTGTGTTAATTTTATATTTTCTCTGATTTCTACTTTAGACAAGTTAAGTTCATAATACATATTAACCTTTTGTCTAACAATGGTCTCTCTTTTTCTTTTGAAATTTTAAAAAGGGTTCTTCGTAAAAGAGATATAAGGTATAAATTCATAGGGCGTTTTGGCAGCAGAAATACGTATTTTAGCTAAATAAATCTAAAATGGTAATATATACTAATAACTTCTCATATTAGCTACTATACTAATTAAGTTATCTAATTATTCAAAAATATTTTTTATTTATAATTATTACTTACTAAAGTAGGCACTATTTTTTTGTGTGAAACACATGCGCACACGTACAAATAGACTAGTCTATTTAAAATAAGAAAATGGTTTTCTAAAGCTAATTATAAGCAAAATGTTAGTATCATTTCCTCTTTTTAAAAAAAATTAAAATTGATAAACAATCATTATATATAAATATTTTATATGTTAGTTATCGAGCTAGTAAATAAGTATTTCAAGATATTATTTGAGTTGGAGAAAATATTATTTAGAAAGATGATAGACAATTTTATTTTTCTTAAATCGTAGAAGTTTGACAAATGTGAATAATTTAATAGTTTAATTTATGTTCCTCCGCATATTCTTTTAGGATGACCGAGTTGACTCGCATAATCCCCGTTTGTAATATAATTATGATAAAAGTACCTGTAATATAATGCTCCTTTCTTAAGGTTGACAACTGTACATGATATTGCATCTCTTGTGATAAAAAAAATGTTATGTATGATCCATGGTATTTATCATTATCCATTGTGAATTGATAATGTATATTGTTATATTTCAAACTAATAAGAACAAAATATATTATAAATTGTCACGTGAATGTCTAGTTTCATGAGAAAGCTATAATGTTACACTACAATAAATATGAGATTCTATATGAGTCACAGACACTATGAAAAGTAAGAAATATAAGAATACAATTTAGATCTTTAATAAGATATATAAGCAATTTATACAATAAATCTAGATAAAACCTTTTTGTCAAAAGTTTTCTTGTAAATTGAAAAACTATATATTTTTTAGGTAATCATGCATTCCGAGCAAACATATTAGTACCTTGAATAATTTCATGGGACTTATGTATCAATCATGCTCTCAAAGTTTTATTACATAAGTCATTTTCTCGCACTCTTACTTTCTTGACAGTATGTTTTATACTAATCAACATCTCATCTTACCATTTTATTGTATTACAACACACTACATTCATTTAAAATAAACACCAATTGTATTTAAGTGTGTCAGTATAACATATTTATGCTGTGCAATAATGAAAAGTTTATTTATTTTTATTTTTAGAGAAATAAAAAGGAATACTTAGTCTATAGAGTTTTTTTTTGTCAAAACATAATTTAAAGTTGACATCCTGAAAAATACATCTATAATGTATACAAAGGATAAGTTGACAATAATTTTTATTTAAAGAAACAAAAAACCAAAACAAAAAGTCAAGTGCTAAAGGTAAGCTACTATTTTAAATAATTAGTAATTTATTATGAAACAAAAACCCATATCCGTATGGAGTAGAGAAAAAAAATGATGGATTTGATCAAAGTTTACTACTTTTTAACTTATTGATTGTTTAAAAATAGTTTAATTAATTTATTCAAGCATAATTTACCTAATTTAATTTCACAATTCAAGGGTATTTTGGTCAAACTCTCATTTCCATTTTTATATCACACAATATAATTTAGAGAAAATGTTATAATGACTTGAATACATACATATACAATACGTACATACGTGTATGTGTACGGGTTAAAATCACCTCACTTCTCAACTTTTATACACGTAGATATATTAGTTCATAAATAATTAAACTGTTATTTTTTATTCAAATAAATATAAATGCCTTTCGTTAAAAAGAAATATTAAAATATTCTTACCATTAAACTTAAAGCTCCTCACGTTTTCTTCTTGGTTGTGAGAAAACAGAGGAAGTGTCTCAGCTCAGTTTCTTTTCTTTATATAAGACTGATAATCCTTACAGAGATTTTTAGTGAGAGAAAATAAGAGTTTCAGTGTGAGAAACAGAGAAAGGAAGAAATTCAGTCAGCTGAACTTAACTATAAGGTACTAGTTTTTCAATCTCTACAATCATTCACTCAATGTTCTTTTTCCATTTTTTAACCCATTTTACTTTCTGTAGTTTTATTTTTCTTTTCCTTTGTTTATCTTTCTGAGTATCTGTATCTTGATTCATCATCGCGAAGCTAGCAAGGTAATTTGACTTTTGGGTTTTTGTTTTGGCATCAATTTCTGGGAAGTAGATTCAACTTTCAACGTTTTCTAGTTCATTTTCTTATTTCTACTTGTAATGTTTGGGAATTTTTCTTTGGGATTTTTTGGGTGTGTTTTGGCTTGTTCTTATCTTACCGTTTGATAACACTTAGCCCTGTATATATGTCTAAAAATTGAATTTGATTCACCTTTAGCTTTGAAGTATGACAATTTTCGAAGTTTGATTCTAAATTTCTCGTACATTTATCATTATTGACGTGGGGTTTAGTTGTTCTTACTCTTTTTTCTTTCAATTTGGCTGATATCATGAAGGAATAGAGTAATGTTTAAGTGTTTGAGAATATTAAAGTAGACTGTATTGACAGTATAGGTTGACATAGTGGCTAAATCCCCAAACCCAGACTGTGAGTAGTGAGTTCGAGTCATGGTATCTTTCTAATCCTGTAGAATTTGTAACTATGAGAAAAATAAAATACTATTAGCTGCAATTAGTACACAGTTATCTGCACTGAGAATTATTCATCAAATTCTTCAATTGAGTTTTCTCTCAATTCTATTTTCTTAGAATTGTTTCAGATTTAGCTTTCATTGTCAGTGGGGAAATTTATGCTAAACAACACCATTTTCTTCTGAATTTTTGCAAAACGTTTGGTTGGATTGGAGTTACCTTTGGCCTTTACTATGTGAACTGATGGAATAAAACTTCCCAAAAACTAGTTTCCTGGAAAATCCTTTTCCTTTATTCATGGTAATTGACTTTCTTCTTTTTTGATGGAAACTGTAGTATATATACAACTTTTGAACCGATTTTAATGTCTAATTTTTATGTTTGTTGCAAAAGTGACTGTGTTTTTAATTTTGTTCATCTAGAATTAATTAAAATTCTGAAATTCTTTTATTAATTCACCCCTACAAAACCGACTATTCATGAAGTCTCTCTATTACTAATTTTGCAGTTTCCCTTATATAGTAAGGGTAAGTTTGTTATTTTACATTAACGTGGATGCGTAAGAATCCAGACATATTTGTAATTGTTATACTTTGATGTCACTTGGACCCTGGTAGTCCCGGCCTATTTGTGCACTCGTCCGTTGTTTTAATCATAAAACCTTGTGTGTTAAGCCATCAGAGAAAATTTTGCTTGCATAACTGTACTCTGCTGTTTCTGTCCTATGTTTTCAGCTTCATTTTGATTAACAATAAGAAGTTTTCTGTAATCCAGATTGAGAGTTGAAACATAGACTCAATGTCCGAGCCAGTAGATGAAATGAATTACAGCAAGCCCCACGGTATCGAGTTCCTAGAGCAGATAAAGAGAAGACCCCTTTCCTACCAAACCTACCAAGCCATTGTTCTAATCGTAACGTTTTTAGCATACAGCAGCTACCACGCCACGAGGAAAACAACAAGTATTGTCAAGAGTACCCTCGATCCCGAGTCTTCAAATGTTTCTTCAAGGTTCCTTAGAGATGGTTGGGCTCCATTTAATGGACCAGATGGAACATCTTTACTAGGTGATCTCGACTTGGCTTTTCTCGGTGTTTACGCTGGCGGAATGTACTTCTCTGGACACTTGGGTGATCGAATGGATTTGAGAGTATTCATAACGATAGGAATGTTGGGAACTGGCTTGTTTACTTCTTTGTTCGGGTTAGGATATTGGATGAACATCCATAACTTTTACTACTTTTTAATACTTCAAATGCTGGCTGGTTTATTCCAATCGACTGGTTGGCCTTCAGTAGTTGCAGTAGTTGGTAACTGGTTTGGGAAGAGTAAGAGAGGGTTAGTCATGGGTATATGGAATGCTCATACTTCAGTTGGCAACATTGCTGGCTCTTTAATTGCCTCTGCTATGTTAACTTACGATTGGGGTTGGTCTCTGATTGTGCCTAGTTTGATCATCGGTTTCTTCGGTATAGTTGTTTTTCTTTTTCTTCCTGTTAATCCTCCTGCATCTGGTGGAGCTCATATAAAAGACGATGAATCGGACTTCCCTAAGAAGACGGAGGAACATGGTGTGACAGAACCTTTGTTGAAATCGGAGATGAGTGCTAAGGGGAAAGCAATCGGGTTCATAGACGCATGGAGAATCCCGGGCGTTACTCCTTTTGCTCTTTGCCTCTTCTTTGCAAAATTGGTGGCTTATACTTTTCTTTATTGGCTCCCTTACTACATCAGCCACACAGGTAGCTCAAACTTGATCTGTTTTCTTTATTTCCTCTCCTGTTTTATCATATTCTGAACAATCCTTTCATTTGCTTAAATCTCGAGAGAGGAAAGAAACTGATCAATAAACGCTTTCCTTAGTAAAAATTGTCCCCGATCGTCTAGTTTATTATTTAATCATATTGCTCATGCTTAAATGTGCACAAACGTTGCTTATTTGTCGATACTGTGCTGCAGCTATCAATGGGAAGTATTTATCGAATACGACGGCTGGAAACCTGTCAACATTGTTTGATGCCGGAGGGGTGATAGGAGGAATCCTAGCTGGCTATATCTCCGATCGTGTAGGAGCAAGAGCCATAACGGCTGCTAGTTTCATGTATTGTGCTATTCCTGTTCTATTCTTGTACCGATGCTACGGACACATATCGATGATCGTTAACGTAGGTCTCATGTTCATCTGTGGCATGTTTGTGAACGGGCCGTACGCTCTTATAACAACAGCAGTGTCAGCTGACTTGGGTACCCATAGTTCATTGGAAGGGAATTCTCGAGCACTCGCGACTGTGACCGCGATTATAGATGGAACTGGATCTGTTGGGGCTGCAATTGGACCCTTAATAACAGGTTATATTTCTGAGGAAAGTTGGAATGCTGTTTTTACAATGTTGATGGGAGCAGCTCTAGTTGCAGGATTGCTTTTAACTAGACTTGTAATGGCAGAGGTGGCTGCAAAGATTGAGGAGTCTAGGTCACAAGGGAGGCCTGCATCAAGGTCTCCTTCCCCAACAGTTGACGTGTGAGGGTTTTTTTTTTTATTAAATAAAAATATTTCTTCATAAAAATGTTTTTTTTATTTAAATTCATTTTAGTCCAATTTTTTTACAGCATCTTTCCTCATGATTTATAAGGGGAAAGATCCTCCATATTACGGGGTTGAGGAAAGTCGAGATTGTATACTGTTTTGTGAAATTGAAGTGAGAATTTGAATTGGTGTTACTAAATATGTTGTAATATTTCAAAGAAAAAGCTTGAAATAATTAAGTAATTATGATCCATCTGGACCGTCAAAGACAAAAACAAGGGTCTAAATTGACTAAACAAATCATTTTTTTTTTGTGTTACGCTGATATGGGATGTAACTTTTCTGTAAAGTGGCCCATATTGGCCTAACACGTTCACCTCCTGTTCAGACTCAAATGAGAGGTGATCTGATTCTGAGAAGCGTATGGACCACAAAATGGATATAACACTAAATTACTTTTTATAAAAAAATTGAGTCCAGCATCTTCAGTCCAATTTTCCTCATGGAGTGATAGGCGAAGATCCTCAACATGGCTAACTATTTATTTATGAAAATCACACAGACAATAACTAATTTACTTAAGACAGTAATTAATTTATTTACAAAAATCACACAGACGTAACAAATTATTTACGTTTCGCCTACTTAATTTTCGTAACTAAATTAGTTACTCTGCCCGTTTTTGTAATTAGACATTATTGCAAACCACCCCTTGAAACACCTTCGTAGTTCTCCCAGATATACTGTCGTGTGAAATTGAGTTATATTGCATAGTTTTCCCAACATTTTATGGTTTCTTTGATGGAAATCTCCATCTGTGAACTTGTTTCTCTAAAGCTTTGCTTATTCTAATACTTGTATTGTTCTAACATTTCCATTGCATTGTATTCTCAAATTGTATTCTTGAAGTCTGTCCATTTCATAAAATGTGCATATCATTCTTGATATAAGAACACCACGCTTGGAGATAAAACCTTGTCTATGCAGTTATTGGCCCTTGATCCGCAATGGGTCGACCCAGTAGAGAAAAGGCTAAGAAACTGAGCATAGGAAACCCAAAGAAAATGGATCATAAGATAGATAAACTAACGGGTAAAGGGAAAGGGTGGAAATGAGTTGATCACTGCTTTTGATCATACAAATGTTTACTAAAATCGGTAAAAGGAAAAGTTTTTGTGTGAGATCCACCCCAAATCAGCATACATTTAAGGGCTCTTTACTAATTTTTGTTGCTTTCTTGATACAATCAGCTCTTAATGTTTTTACTCTCTTCTTTTAAAGCTCCCTTCAAACTTCAATTCATTTATATTCTTCTAAAGCTCACACTTAGAACCACATAAAACCTAGAAAAAACGCATCAGATAAAGAAATTTGCATTTATTTATTGATGGATAATATCGGTACTGAAAATATGTTTATGCTCGGCATTCACATTCCCCCTGATTTCGGAAGTTTTCAAATACTCTCAAACAGAAGGTATCTCAATAATGTTGGAGAAAATAATACAACTCTGAAACATATACTAAATTAGGATATCACTGAATATCCTAAGATTTCAGATAAATGGCAAGATATGACCTTATACTAAAGTCACCCTTAGCTGATTTTTTGGACAAGTATCATCGCTCAAGGACCGATGGTAACACCCGCCCTTCTCAATTTTGACTGAGTCTCATAAATTATCTTAGGACATGTTTGCCTGTGTGTAAAGATAAGTTAGAGAAATATATTAATTATTAATTTTATTGATTACATGTATTTATTAAATTTAATAAAAGTAAGTGACTTGTAGGTCTTATCAAAAAAATCAATAATAATTTTATTGAAAAATGAATAATGATTTTAACCAACTTAAAATAGTAAAATTCTTTTACCTTTACCCATTTTAAGATGTCCCTACCTCCTTTAGCCATCTACCATATTTCTCAAATTTGACTCATCGATTTTCGTAACCAACTTAAAATCAGTTGTGCTTTTTGGGTAACCGGTCTTTCTATGATTCCAAAGGTTATTGCCCCGGATAATACTATGGGTGAGCTATTTTTTATTGAAGCGATCAAATAGAACCGAATTAAATTAAAACTGATCAATTTGATCAGTTTTTAAGGGTTTTTGGTTTAGTTCATTTGATAAAATTAAAGAATCTGGAGTTTCTATTCAGTTTTAAATTTTGATAATTTTCTAATCGAATCAAATCGAATTGACACTTACTTTTTTATTTTTTTATTTTTTATTATGTAATTTCATACTACATCGAACCAAACCGAATCAAAATTTTAGATTTCTATTTTCTTAAGTAACTTTGTGTCAAAATTTCAAGAAAAAAATATATTTTGGTTTCCTAACAACTAGGTTCCTTCCTAAAGTAGGACGACACATCCATACCCTCAAAAAGGTCGTATTGGTAAAAAGATATCATTTTCAATATAACTTAATATTGCCCCAATCCTACCAGATCATAACTCCTAGAATCTTCTTAAGTAGGCGACTCACTTAAGACTTTGTCTCTTGATTTACGATCTCATCAAAAAGAGATTTCACATAGCAAAAACTATCCCAATCTCAAAATTTATTTGTTAAACAACCTAACATATGCTCTTAAAAAATTTAAAAAATTAATACCTCTGAGGTGTGGATATAAATATCAAGGTTTTTTCCACCTCATGATTCGATTCTCAATATGCACGAACTAATCCCTCGATCTACATGCTAAAAAACCCAAGGAGCCACCGACCACCTTTTTGTCGCTGCAGTGTGACATATGTATCGACACCTTGTGATCTTTCTCGTTATTCTTTGGATCATTAACCGTCAATGAGTGTGTGGGTAATTGAGAAAATATCTCTTTTTCTTTTCTCTCAATTTTTTTGGCTAAAAAGAGAGTCTCTCTAGGGTTTTCTTTTACTAGCTTTTGAACTGATCCCACAATTTATATTACTCAGTTTTATTTGTTTTCGATTGTTGTTGAGTAGTAAACACATAAATGAGAATGACAACTCATTTTTTTAAATACTTAATAAACACTTTCATTCATTTTCCTTTGGCATTACTTTTATCATCTCTTTCATTACTTTTATCATCTCTTTCTTTACTTTTACAAGTAGTAAACATATCCTACATTTATGATACATCTCGAGTGACTTTTATTGCAAATGAGGTTAAAACTTGAATTATCGTTATTCATTAGAATCATGATAAATCATTAGAATATATTCTATAAAATATTATTTTAATAAGATAAACATCGAATCTCTAGTATTATTTATGCTATGCTTTTGGGATCATATTTTGAGTGGGTTTCACCAATTATTAACAACTCGATGTATTTCTGATTAAATATGAACAATCTGGATCATATTAATATATTATCAAATTTAAAAAAACAAAAGAAAAAAAATTGAATTTTTTTTAAAAACTTTTTTTCACTAACGAACATCAACGGGAGAGTGTCTTCTTCCATAGTGCTCTAGTCAACAATAGTGGCTTTATGTTCCTACCATCATTTTCCTTCTTTTATTTAACTTGTTCGAAAGAAACGATTTATTTGAAAAATCACATATTGCTATTTCACCAACATTATACTCATTTTGCTCATATATGTTGTGGCCCAAACTGACTGGTTGTATTGCCTGAGTCTCGAGCACAGTTGGATAATTACACTACAAACTTGCTAATCATGCTAATTTAATAATTTTCATTTAACCCATCCACACAAACGTGATGTTATTTTTTTTTTACAAAAATCTCATTTAAAATCGTCAAATATAATAACAACACAGATAATATTGTTAGTTCTTAAGGAATTCTACTGAACATATATAAATTATAAATAAAGAGAGAGGATAAGATAGAGTGCAAGAACGTTTGTAGTCACTTAAGTTTTCGGGCGTTACATCAACTCATATTTATATACAAAAAGAGAATGAAGTGTTTACACAAAATCTTATTCTCTCTAACCGTTAAAAATGAGGGATATGACGATACGATATTTTGACTGACATCTGCTTCTTCTCATCTAATTAGTTCTGGACCTCATCTTGTTTTAGACCATCAGTTGGTTTTTGAAGTTCAATTATATAATCACATATAAGTTCAACTAGAAATTTTTATTAGAAGTTATCGGCTTGATAAATTACCGCTATCTTTTCTACCAACTTTTTTGTCGACAAGGATTCTTGAAAAAAAAAGAAAAAAGAAATCTCTCTTGACTTTCACAGCCCCTTGTATCCAATTCACATTAATCAATGCTTCTTGGCGCTTTCTTTGGCAGATCGGGGTTCTCACAGTTTTCTTAGCTATGGACCGTTTCATCAGATTTAAATGATCATAAGCTGATCAACTAAAAATGTAAAAAAACATTTTTTTTAACTCTACAATTCAGATGTGATCTGAACCATCCAACTTTAATCAAATAGCCAAGAATATACGAACTGCCTTGGCAATTGACTGCTGAGAAGCTGGTGAAGATAAAAATGCTTCAAATTACCCGAGCAAAAGAATGCTTCAAAACAAGAAGAAGACCAAATGTTGGGGTATTGAATAAACAAGTATAAAGAGTAACTTTTTGGTCGAGATAAAAAGGAGGTCCAAAGCGACAAACACGGAGCCACAAGCTTGATATTATATGATAATTAATACGACAGACAAAGGATTTGGTGGGTTTGTTTTAGATTAAAGAGACAAATGTTTGTGTATTTCTTCTACTTTGTCTTTGACTCTTTTAGATTTAGTCTTGCATATTTTCCTTATTGTTGTTGTCTTTTTGACTTCCTTCCCATTACATAAAGCTAAGCATGTATCGGTATTAGGGCTAAGCATGTCTTTTTGACCACTTAAGTTCGTTAATTTTTCTATTCATAGCTTAATATGTTGGATCCTTAGTCCAACGTTGGATTTATATGTGTAGAATAATTATGTATTGCAGACTGTCAAATAAAGTTAAACTTAATTAAAAGTGATATACTAAGATTTGAATAATTAGAGTTTTAATGTATCTGATAGTTTGTTGACCCTTTAATGTGTAGAGATTTTAGGATAATTTTTATTTTTATGATGGACTAAAATAAAAATACTAAAAGATGAATTATCTATAAGTGGTTATGGCCCCTAAGTCACACGATAATGAGAAATCATTCTATTCTCCCTAATATCCCATTGTTAGAGAGGAAAACTGAGAGGTTTTATCAAAAGGGACTCTCGGATAGAGAGTCGTGTAGATCTGGAAGGCTAACAGCTCAGCTCTAAACAACAATCTATCGTCATGGATTCAGGTACGCTTCCGCTCTATAAATGTTTTGATTCTTGATGTGTTCAACATGAGATTTTGAGTTTTATTGAGATATGGTTTATACCGAAAGAGATTTTGATTTTAACAATTGGTATCAGAGAAAATCATGTTGAATCATTGAGAATCAATCTATTAAGTTCTAGATCCATGATTATAGGTGTTTTTCGTGTTTACGTTTCAGTATCCTTGAATTTAATAATTGTTTGATGATTTATCAGATTTGAGAACAATTTTTTTCGGTGTTATTCTGTTCATATTTGTTCGAATTCGGACTGCCGGCCAACGTTATGGCCGACGGTGGCAGGGGACCAGCGCGGCGGACAGTCTACGCCGGCAAGGCAAAGCCGCGACCGTCCGGCCACGGCTGTAAGGAAAAGTCACGGCCCAGGCCGTGATTTTCAGGAAAGAGTCGCGGCCAAGGCCACGGTTGTAAGGGAAGCCGTGGCCTTGGCCGCAGCTGTCTGCCGTAGCCGCGACATCAAAGACTGGCAAACATGGCTGCTAGTCACTTAAGGTGAAAATTTTAGGGTTAGACACGAGTCGGGTTGATCCGATCCGCGAACAGATTTAAAAAAAAATTAAGGTTTAATGATTGTGGGCTTTGCCCCCACTCATTAGGGGTAGGCTGTGGGTGAATCCCACAGCCATTAGGGAAGGCTGTGGGCTTTGCCGACAGCCAAATTTGGGAGGACGGAGGTATCACAACCCTCACACTTATTTTATTTATTTATTTATTTTTAGTTAAAATTTTTAAATTTTTTAAATTAATTTATGATTAATTTTATGAATCAATTTTTAAATTAATTTTTAAGAATCGTAAAATTAATTTTTTAATTTAAGAACTTTCCAAATAGATCTTGATTATTTTCGGTTTTTGGGTTATAATAATTTCAAAATAATTTTTAAGGATTCTCAAATAAATTGTTTTGATTATTTTCATTTTTTTGGTTAAAATATTTTCAAAATAATTTCAAAGTATCACAAAATTAACTTTTTATCAATTAATTTAAGATTTAAATTCAGAAAAATTTTAAATTCGAACATTAGTATGTTGTATATATTTTAAGATGAATCAGTTGAAGCAACATGTCGCCAAAGTAACATCTCTTGTGGAAATTGATTTATCTTGAAATATAAAATGTTATATGTGCATGTAACTTATGTGAATATTTATCGACCTAAAAGAAGATAATTATTTGAAAGAATTACATGCGTTTCTATGGTAATAAATACATGATGATTATTCAGTTTTACATGTGAACAATAAATCGACCCAAAGAAAGGTTTCTTGTTTGACATGTTATTTATCATCAGTGTTTGTTTGCTACACCAAGACATCATTTACATGTTAATATTTCTTTTCCAAAGTCATAATATTAATAGAGTGTTCGGTGTCTTGAGATGAGTTACATGTTACTATTGTTTGAATTATTATTGTTATTTGGAATTTATGTGAGCTTAATTTATATATTATTTTCTGTTCAACTATTACTCCTGCTAGTATCACGACCAACATCAATTCATTTTCAGTTCTAAATGGCTCGATTTTACGTTAAGGATTGATTCTCCTGCACCTCTTACGGATTAGAGTACCTCTGATGATAAAAGGGAGATGGAAAGGTGGGAAAGATCAAACTGCATGTGTATGCTGATCATGAAGAAGGCCACTCCAGAAGAATTCATAGGCACTATATCTGAAAAGATAACTACAACTAAGAATTTTCTTGCAGACATTGAAAAAAGGTTTGTCAAGAACGGAAAGGTAGAAATTGGTACGCTCTTGTCGGACTTAATTTCAAAGAGGTATAAAGGTAAATGTAATATCGGTGAATACATTATGAAAATGTCTCACATTATTTCAAGGTTAAAAGCATTGAGGCTTGAGCTCTCTGAGGACTTGCTTGTGTATCTGGTTTTGATATCCATTCCTGCGCAGTTTAGCTAGTTTAGCGTGAGCTATAATTGTCAGAAAGAGACTTGGTCTCTAATTGAGCTCATCTTACACTGTGTTCATAAAGAAGAAAGAGTGAAATATGATAAAATATAAAGTGCTTATCTGACCTCTACCTCTAAAGATAAGGGTAACGGAAAGAAAAGTAAAAAGGATAAGTAAGCTGTGGATACAACACCACATAAGAAGCAACAAAAGAAACCGGTAAACTCAAAAGGTAATGGTTGTTTCTTTTATGTAGCTGAAGGGCATAGGAAGAAGAAATGCAGCAACTTTCACGCTTAACGTGCTAAGAAAGGTATGCTTCTTAATTTGGTTTTTTCTGAGGTTCATTTAAGTTAGATTCCTAGACACATGTTGTGGATAGATTCTATTGCAACAACTCACATCAGTGTGTCTATGCAGGTTTCCTGAATTGCCGATAGTCAAATGATGCTGAAAGATTCATCTACGTGGGCGATGGTAAGATTGCTGAGGTTGAAGCAATAGGAAAATTTAGATTATTATTAAAAACTGGACATTATTTGAATCTTGATGAAAATTTTATTATACCGTCCTTTAGACTGAATTTGATTTCTATTTCTGTTTTAGACAAAGCTGGTTATGTTTGTTCTTTTAGAAATGGAAAATTTGGTTTTTTCGTGATTCAATTTCAGTTGGTTCTGATTTTTTATCAAGATATGATAATCTTTATTTACTTGAAACAATTGCTTCATTTAAAGAATCCCCGCAATTAAGTACACGAGGTACTAAAAGAAAATTTACTAGTGAGAATTCAGCTACGTTATGGCACAAGAGATTATGTCACATCTCCAGATGGAGAATAGAGAGACTTGTGTCAGCCGAAATTCTCGGTCCCTTAAATTTCACAGATTTTGACGTTTGTGTTAATTGCATAAAGGGAAAACAAACTGATAAAATGAGATTTGAAGCCAATAGGACTCAGAACGTCTTAGAACTTATTCATTCGGATATTTGTGGGCCATTCTATTTGGTGGATTGTAATGGTCAACGGTATTTTATAACGTTCATAGACGATTATTAGATATGGCTACATATATCTCATTCATGAAAAGCCATAGTCATTGGACATGTTCAAAAATCTTAAGGCTGAAGTTGAGAATAAACTCAACAAAAGGATTAAGAGCGTCAAATATGACTGTGGTGATGAGTACTATGGCAGATGTGATGGTTTAGGTGAGCAACGTCCCGGACTGTTTGCTAAATTCCTAGAGAAATGCGGTATAGTCCCACGGTACACTATGCCGGGTTCACCCACTATGAATGATGTTGCTGAAAAATAAAACAGAACGCTTAAGGACATGGTCTGGAGTATGATTAGTCATTCAACCTTACCATAATCACTCTGGGGTGAAGCACTTAAGGCTGCAACATATATCCTTAATAGAGTTTCAATTAAAGTGACTGCCAAAACCCCATATGAGCTTTGGACTGGCAATAAACCTAGTATAAAACATTTGCACATTTGGGGATGTCCAGCTGAGACAAGGCCATATAAGCCTAATGAAAAGAAATTGAACTTATGGATGATGAGTTATTATTTTGTTGGATACTTTGAAAGATCCATAGGGTACAAGTTTTATGATCCCACAACTAGGTCAATTTTTAAGATGAGAAATGCTTGATTCTTTGAGGATGCCAAGTTTGCAGGGGAAATACAGTTAGAGATTTTGTCCTTCAAGAGGAATAAGTTGATATTCCCACAAGTGTTATTAGCATTGATAAGGACTGTGTTCTTGACATTGCTCATGACATAATACATCAAGACAATATCAGAGAACCTCCTATTCAAGAGATTGTTCCAGAAGAACAAACTCTAGCACCTCAAAAAACCTATGCCATTAAGAAGATCCACTAGAGAGAGAAGAGGTGCAGTGCCAGATGATTACATTGAATTTCTCTAAGAGCATGAGGTTGACATTGGTGTGATGGAAGATGATCCAGTCAACTTCTATCAAGCCATGGAAAGCTCTAACTCTCAAAAGTGGATCGATGCCATGAATGAGAAAATTAAGTCTATGAAGGATAATGACGTGAGGGATCTTGTTCTATTACCAGAAAGCGAAACCCATTGATTGCAAATGGATTTTTAAGACCAAGAGGGATTCAATAGGTAATGTGGAAAGATATAAGGCTTATCTTGTCGCAAAGGGCTTTACACAGAAAAAAAGGCATTGACTATAAATAGACTCTCTCTCCAGTTTCTATGAAAGACTCTTTCAGGATTATAATGGCATTGGTGGCGCATTTCAATCTTGAGCTGCATCAGATGGATGTGAAGACATCGTTTCTCAATGGTGACATTGAAGAGACGATCTATATGGTGTAACTAGAAAACTTTGTGTCGGGAGACTCAAAGAAAATAGTTTGCAAACTTAAGAAATTCATCTATGGGCTCAAGCAGACATCTCGACAATGGTGTTTTAAGTTTCATCAAGTGATTATCTCGTTCGGTTATGAGATGAATTTAGTCGATGATTGTATATACTATAAGTTTTGTGGGAGCAAGCATATTTTTCTGGTTTTATATGTGGATGACATTTTGTTTGCCAGCAACGATATAGGCTTATTGTACGACACCGAGAGATTTTTAGCTAAGAATTTTGAGATGAAAGATCTTGGTGAAGCTTATTTTGTATTAGGAATCCAAATACCCTGATCGTTCTTAGGGTATTCTAGAATTATCATAAAAGATCTATATAAAAAATATTCTTAAAAGATATGACATGCAAGACTGTAAACCAGGTGATACCTCTGTAGCTAAGGGAGACAAGTTTGGTCTCAATCAGTGCCCTAAAAATGATTTTGAGGAAAAGGAAATGCAGAAGATTCCCTATGCTTCGATAGTGAGGAGTATAATGTATGCTCAAGTTTGTACACGTCCTGATATTACGTACGTGACTAAGATATTTGGAAGATACTTAAGCAATCCAGGCATAGACCATTGGAAAGCAGCTAAACGGGTCTTGCGGTACTTACAGAGAATAAAATATTACATGCTCACGTTTCAGAGGTTGGATCAGATTGAGATCGTTGGATATACTGACTCTGATTTTGCTGGATGCCAAGATAGTATGAAATCTATGTCGGGCTATATTGTTCTGCTTGCTAGAGGTGCTGTCTCCTGGAAAAGTGCTAAATAATCTCTTATAGACTCTTCTACCATGGTAGCAGAATTCATAGCATGTTATGAGGCGTCCAATCACGAAATATGGTTATATAATTTTTTTCTCACGGGGCTGCGCATAGTGGACAGTATTCAGAGACCACTAAAGATATTTTGTGACAATAAATCAGTAGTTCTTTATTCTAATAACAATGAGAGATCGACAAAGTTAAAGTTCATAGACATCAAGTTTATGGTTGTTAAAGAAAGAGTTTAGAGTGGACAGTTGTCTATAAAGCACATCGGAACAAACTCCATGATTGTGAATCCGCTTACTAAGGGATTGCCACTCAAGGTGTTTCATGAGCATGCTGCTCGCATGTGTGTCATGTCAATTGAGGATATTCAGTTCTAGTAGGAGTTTATGTTTTATTTTTAGATGCTCTTTTCATATAGACATATTTTTCAGTCATTTTGGTTTATGGATATTTTAGGGTTATTTTCTGCAGTAATAAAGTTTTTGGTATTCATACTCTGATTTATGTATGGTTTGATCTCACTAAGGTTTACAAAGGACCAGTTGGAGATAGGCATGTTAAGATCACAGTACATGAAATTTTCATGCTACACATCCACATCATAATCCATGTCATTCAATTGTATTGATATACGTGACCATTGATAAGTTGAATTACGATTGATGTAACAAAGGCCGCTTTGATCCTATGTCAGTATGATTGATGGACTAGATTGGTTATTGATATATTTCGGTAATGACAGCAAAGTTGAACGCGTTCATTTATTTTTTGGCAAAACATAATTATAAGGTTTAACACATAGTTCAAGTGAGAGACTGTTGGATCCTTAATCCAACGTTGGACTTATGTAGAATAATTATGTGTTGCAAACTGTCAAATAAAGTTAAACTTAATTAAAAGTGAACTACTAAGGTTTAGATAATTGGAGTTTTAATGTATCTGATAGATTGTGGACCCTTTAATGTGTACTAATTTCTATTTTTATGGTGAGCTAAAATAGAAATCATCATAAAATAGAAATCATCATAAAATAGAAATACTGAAAGATGAATTATCTATAAGTGGTTATGGTCCCTAGGTCACACGATAACGGAAAACCATTATATTCTCCCTAATATTCCATCGTTAGAGAGAAAAAATGAGAGGCTTGATAAAAAAGGACTCTCGGATAGAGAATCATGTAGATCTGAAAGGCCAACCGCTCAGTTCTAAACAACAATCTATCGTCATGGATTCAGGTACGCTTCCGATCAATAATTATTTTGATTCTTGATGTGTTCAACATGAGATCTTGGGTTTTATTGAGATACGGTTTATACCGTAAGAGATTTTGAATTTAACATAACGTGCGTTAAAGGGTGGTAAAATTCTTTCTCAGAGTCCGGTCAATTCCGGCCGGGATACACCAATTTCGGTCGGAATAAGTGAAATGACAAATAAGTCAGAATATGCCCTTACTTTTAAAACAACGATAAATATAAACGCAAGACCAAATCAGAACAAAGATGTAGCAGTTAAGGTGGTTAGGGGCTTTAACAAAATACCATTCCCTCGAAGGTAATATTCTTATAGCTTGCGAACTGTTCTTTTACTTCATTTTTTTTGTTCTGTAATAATTTTGTACTTCAATTTTTTTCTATAATTATTTTTTTAAACTAGGTAACTTGTTTAGATTAAATTGTAATTTATGTATGTTATAAATTTAAATAAATAGATGATTTTTAGATTAAATGAGTGATTTATTTTAATTAACTGTGTGGTTTATATATCGATGTGTTACTTTTTCATGTAAAGAATTATGCTCATACTTTTAAATAAATTAGTATTCTTGTAATAAAGTACGATTGCTCAACATAAAATATTAGAGAATTATGAGTTGCTTCCTAGTTATACATGATTCAATTTTTCATTACATTATTTATAATAAAATTTTATAGTTTTATTTTTCTAAAACAGAATACCGGAACACGAAATATCATGAAACATTCTATTTTTTTTAACTAAAAGTCATCGTCATCTTCAGGGGTCTCAGGTTTTCTCTATACGTTGAGCTTTTAGTAGAAAAATTGTCGAACTTAAACGAAATAGTCAAATTGAAGCTTAGATGATAATTTAGGGATCTAATTGAAAATTTTAGAAGTTCGAGATTTAAGGTTTCAGATTGTGATAGATAGAAAAAGTTGTATTTATCCCTTATTTTCATTTTACGCATTTATATTTCATGTTATAATTTTACGATCTGTTCCATACACCGATCGTTTCATCATACTAATCTCATTGTGGAGAATACTTATACAACAGTCTCTTTAATTCCTATTAATAATACAAGTGTATAACATTGTGTTTAAAAGCTAAGGGGTGTCAATGTGTTATTGACGTGGGTAAAGTTACATGCGTAATCTAGTCTCTATAAATAATAAGTATACCCTAAGAAGTGTAAGTTGAGATTTGAATGGTGAAGGATGAACACTTTGAGCCAGCCTATAGAATGTGATAAAATTGCTCTTAGAATGAAGAATTCAGAAAGAATTCTCCAAGTCTAAAAGTAAAGAAATGTCTAAAGTGAATCCAAAGGGTCAAAAGTCCTTAATAATGAGAAAAGGAATGCCTCTATTAATAAAGAGATTATGCACGATGTTCACTTCAACTAATCATTTTACTAGTTTCTAGTGGAGATGATGATATCCAATCACCACTCATATAGCCATAGCTGTGTGGCCCAGAGTATCTACACAAAGATTCTCACATACGTTAGTTTTTATGTTGCGTCATATCTTACATGCACTGACACGAATCTAAGGAGGAAGAGCACTGAGAATGTGCCATATCGATGCGATATGCAATATTCCTCTGAGATCCAGGGTAACTTAATAACTAGGTTTCTTCCTAAAGTGGGAAGAGACACATCCACGGCTCTTAAATTAGCCATATTGGCGAAGAGATGTCATTTATAATACAACATAACCTCACCTCAATCCTATCAAATCACAACTTCTAGAATGTTCTTAGGTAAGGAAATCACTTAAAGCTTTGTCCTTGGACTTACAATCTCATTGAACAGATTTCACATAGCAAAAACTGTCCCGATCTTTAAATTTATTTGTTAAACAACCTAATCTATGCTATAAATAAATTTAGAAATTATACATTTGATGCATCAATCTGAAAAACAAAACTATTTTCACGTCAAGATTCATCCTCAATACGTGTAAACTGATCCCTCGATCTACGTGCCAAAAAACCTAAGGAGCCACAAACCACCTATGCTTCACTGTCGTAGTATCTGTCGTGTTGTGCACTGTGTGAGATATGTATTGACATCTTCTGATCTTCCTCGGTATTCCTCAGATCATCAAACGTCAATGAGTTTGTAGATAGTTGAGAAAATATCTCTATTTTCTTCTCTCGAATTTTTGACAAGTGAGAGTGTCTTTCTAGTGTTTTCTCTCCTCTCAACTAACGATGCTAAAAAGATTAGTCCTAATATGAGGGCAAAGCCTATTATTTATAGTAATGTCCAACGGCTAGGATTGAGTGATAGAACCTTGACCTAAAATTATCTTTAACTAAACTTAATTAAATTACTTTTAATTAATAATTATCACTTAAAATAAGACGAGTGGTTGACTGCTAGGCATCTAATCGTGCCTATTAATTTGTAACGCCCCAATTTCTGAAGGTTAAATATACATGTAATTTCACAATTTTGAAATCTCCAATTCGAAACAAACCCTAATTTTGAGAAAATTCCCAAATTGAAAATTCGTAATTTACCCAAGATGGGAAAAACCCTGACCTTAAATAGCGAAAGCATTAAACTTATCCATGATCAGAATCTTAATCATAAAATAGGGGAAACGATAAAATGTCTTAAATGCATAATTAATAAAACCTTAAAAAATTGAATTAAATTATGAAATAACGTCAAAACTTGAAATCTATAATCCATGAAACTTTCACTCATCATATCGTAAAATAAACTACTTGAATAACCAAGTTTAACAAAAAACCTTTTCCTAAATTTTAAACCAAATCATAAACTAAAAACATAAATTCATCTGATCTAATCGGTTATGGCAGTCTCCCACTCATGCTGCTCGCCATCACCACCTGCATCATAAATAACTGTAGGGGAATGAGTATTTTATAATACTCAGTAAGCAAACTCACATAATAACATGCATCCACATGTCATAAATGCAATCATAACATAACATAACTAAACTTGACATATAACATAAATGAAATAACGTAACGTACTTGATCATGACATGGCTTAACATAGCACGCAGATAACACGTGTCTCAAACAGTATCATTTAACAATCTTAATCATATCTTGGCTTGTCATATCATCTAGTTAACAACCTAATCAGAATTGATCACACGTTAAGTGAAACATATCATGACGAATTGGGCCACGACACAGATGGCACATATCAGGCGACAAAACAGATGACACTCATTGGGCGACAGACAGATGTCACTCATAGGTGACGAAAAAAATGTGTACAGATGGCACCTCATGAGTGACGAAAAATATTTACAGATGACACCCAATGAATGACCAAAATATGAATAGATGACACCCTATGTGTGATGAAAGCGTGAACAAATGACGACACCCCATTCGTTTAACTGAACATAACGTGAACAATCCTGATTTCTTGTTAACTAAAGGTCATCCTTAAGTTCATATTTTGCTTAATTACCACTTGAATGAACTAACCTCATAAATTGCAGAATCCAACGTATGACAACAATTAATCATATAATGCATACTGATATATATAACAGATTTAAACATGATAACATACTACGCAAAATCAGTCATACTCAGATATTTATCTCATGATAATCACATTAATAACTGAACAGTAATCGATTACCAAAGTGTTAACCAAATATAATAATTATTGAAAAATGCTTAAACGGATAATAAATACATGGTACGATTATAATATCAAAATCACATCGTTATATAAGTCAATTTACACAAACATATATAAGAACATAACATGCTTATAGACAATTAAAGCTGATGAGAATAACACATATTACGTTTATCACATGTGGGTCACATTACAATGTAATTTCACTTACTAAACAAATATATTTATCACAACGGGAGTCACACCATTATATAAGCCCACTTACCTGAAGTGGAAGAATGAATTAAACAATTAATGACCTGAAATTCAAAAAAAATATAATCACTAAATTGTTTTGAAATAAAACAATATAAACACATTTTTAATATCATAAAATAGAAAATATAGATTTAATTAAAAAAGTGCAGCACAGTCAGAACGAGGTCGGAAAACAATATATCGGGTCCATAGTCAAAAGATAAAGCTTCGGGTCAAATGGTTCAGAACCAGTCGGCTTCGATTTTATCTGATGGAACGGTTCACACCGATATGAGTAAACTGAACCGGTTTGGTTTGATTTTGAACTAGTTCAGGATAGGGAGGGGAAGAGAGAGAGAACAGAGTCGAAAGCACGAGAAAATATGGAGGGGAAGAGAGAGAGAAAACGAGAAGGAGAGAGAAACAAAGAGGGGAGGAAAAACAGTGAGGGAAACTGAGAGGGGAAGAGATAGAGGGATGTAGAGAGAAGCAGAGAGAGACAGAGATAGAGAGAGAAACAAAGGGCGAGAGAAAGGGAAACAGAAGGAAGGGGATAGGGGCCTCGGTGATAAACCGTCGATGATGGCAAAAGCAAAGGGAGAGAGAGAGAGAACGAGAAAGAGAAAGAAACAGAGAGGGGAAGAAAAACAAAGACGGAATTTGAAAGGGGGAGAGAGAGAGGGATAAGGAGAGAAGCAGAGAGAGACAGAGACAGAGATGTTAAACGAAATAGAGGGGGAAGAAACATAGATGAAGATGAAAGAGAGAGAGACTGAAAGAGCAGAGACAAAAATAGAGGGGGAGGGAGACGAAGCAAGGACGAGAGAGAGAGAGACAAAAATAGAGAGAGAAAGAGATTAAAGAAAGAAAGAAAAGATTACCCATACTCAATTAGAGAGACCAACGAAGGAGGAGAGTTGCTGGCTTGCAAGTGGCTGCGCGGGGGAGGAGAGAGCTGGGAGAGAAGTAATTTTGGAATAAATATAATATTAGGTTAAAGGTTGGTTTAGGGTTTATATGCATGTAGTGTGAGTGATTTTCAATTGAGAGTTGAGATTGCCTAATCAAGGATAAAATAGGGTTAGGGTAAAACTAGGGTATACATAAGCATATGGTGTGAGTGAGCTAAAATTTTATAATATAAAATAAAACTCTATTAAAAATTGAAAAATTGAATTTTAAACTAAACCACATATAAGTAAAATTATTTTATCAACATTACAAATAATCACTTTTTAAAATCAAATTTTAAAATCACTTTATCTTTTAAATCAATTTTACAAAACTATCTATTTACGAAGGGTCGGGATATTACATAATTACTGGTCATGAGGATACCTTCATATGCTTGCTTAGAGACCATAATGATAAAAATACACATGGTTAAATAATTAATAAATTTTATTAACTAAATCTATGGTCATATTTATTATAAAATTGTAAGTACCCTTGACCTATTGTTCATTATGTGTTGTCCCTCCAATATCACCATGTATAATTAGGTAAGGTACAATCTCTAATAAATGCATCTCTTATTTCTTGAGTTTTAAATCTCGTTCTATTGATCAACTATGATAAAATCTCTCTGAAAGTTGATGTTTCTGTTGAATATCATGTCTCACGCTTCTAATATGCCCATTCACCATCCGGAACTTCCTCGAAGAGTTTCCCATGACCAGATGTTTTCCTGTGGCTAGTTCCTCTGGATCATTAACATTAAAAGATTGATGATATGTTCACTCGTGACTCTGATAAGTTACCTCTATGAGTTGTGAATATGAACATGTCAATTGGTTCTTACCTGTCATATAAAAGCTTGAG
Organism: Datisca glomerata; assembly: GCA_003255025.1. Taxonomy (NCBI): domain Eukaryota; kingdom Viridiplantae; phylum Streptophyta; class Magnoliopsida; order Cucurbitales; family Datiscaceae; genus Datisca; species Datisca glomerata. Next base: position 190,813 of record QANY01005609.1, on the reverse strand, counting down.
GGTCACAACACATGTCTACTTGGCTCTATTTATTGTCACGGTACATGGTTATTTGAGAAAACATTGCGAGCATGTATCTGATACATTTTATTACCAAGTATATTCTCTTGTGCTAACATCAAGTATAAGGTTGAACGCTCCTTGCGTATAAAAATTCTCCAGTGAGCTATTTTAGTGAAGGCCAACACAATCATGCTCTTTCTTGATAAGGCCCACCATGCCCAACTACTCCTTCAAATTCTTATTAGGGGTTTATTGAAACAAGTGGTACATGAGACATTATCATCACCACATGCAACTAAGGGTTACAATAACGAGACTGAGTCAACATGACTAATTCAGTGGAGAAACACTCACAAATCAAGCAGATACTTAGCGTAGGTGCCTATGCTGGTCCCGTTATGATGGTGCCCATGCCGTGCTCTATTGCTTCACACTAGCAGGCAATAGCTTCTTGCGATGATGGCTCTTCGGACGACTATAGCACATGTGTTGCCAATTTCAAAACTATAAAATGATGACTCATAGAAGCTATACCCCAATCGCATACCATCATGGCATGCCATCGTTAATATCATTCTTCCATGGACCAATTCACTTGATTTTTCTCACGCCTGGTGAAATTATATAAATTTTGAAGAAAACCCTACGCCACGTAGTCACATTGTATCTCTACGGAAAACGGTTGTGCTATGATCCTACTTGGTTCAAAAAGTCTCATGATTACAACATATTACAAATATTTCAACATAAAGAAGCAAACAAGAAATTTTGAGAAGTAACACCAACCATCACAGCTGTACATCTCACGATTTAGGGGATTCATCAAGTAAGGTCACGACATGCACATAGAAGACGTACAAGTTCAATTGTTATGTATTGAACTTGCCAAAAGGGCTAATGCATATGGTTGACCCTCAACCAACCTCATGATTGGAATATGGTGTCCCATGAACTAATGTCAAAGTTATTTTGAGTTTTTAACATGCTTGCTTGAGCCACTTCAACAGCCGACATGAAACGTATATTGTATTGTAGTCTTTGATGTAATTGCTCATGCTTTCATAACTACTAAGTCAAGCTATAAAGATTTAAATCGGTCCCTTATCCGGGAACATTTTAGGGATCATGCTCTGATAGGATTGGGGCACATTTAGGCATTACTAGAAAGGACATGAATTCGTCAATATGGCCTCTTTGATGGTCGTGGATGTGATATCTTCCCTGTTAGGTAGGAATCTAGCTGTTAGGTGACCATTTGGTGAGCGGGGAGAGGGATCTCATATGAATGTTGTCTATCTCATCGATGTGGTACGTTTGATATTTTTCCTCTAGAGATTTGCAGTCACTACATATGACAAATGGAAACACGTGAAAAGTAGTGTACATGAGAATCTTCCAGTAGATACTATGGTCTGTGTGACTATGGCTATAATGAGCAGTGCTGGACGGTGGTACCATAGCAAAGTTTGTTGAGGTGGGACTACGTTGGGTCGATTATTCAAGGAAGTAGTTGAAGTGGAGCTCACCTAGAAGCTCTCTATAATTTGAAGCATTCTCCCTCATTGTTAAGGACTTTTGACTTTTTGGTTTCACTTTTGACGTTACTTCACTTTTAGACTTGGAGAATTCTCTATGAATTTCTCCTTTTAAGAGTGTTTTGTCACTTTTTATAGGTTGACTCACAGTGGTTGTACTTCACCCTTCAAATCATATTCTCTTCATTCTCAGGCTATACTTGTTAATTATAGAGACTAGATCACCTAAAACTGCACTCACGTGATATACAATTACACCATCTTAGCTCTTATACACATTGCATAAATTTGCGTCATTAATTAGTGATTTGCTTTAATTACTATTTTATATTAGTTTGAGAATTTAACAATGAGAACCGATGGTTCAATCGTGAAAGACAATTTATGGTGGGTATTTACCTGTCGTGTAAAAATGTGTCGTGAAAAATCAAGTAACGAATGCACATCTACAAATCAAGTAACTACCTAGCTGAAGAAAATACTTAATTAATTTTTAATTTTTTTGCACAAATTACTAAATGAGAAGTCATGGGAAACAAAACAAAAGTTTGAATTCTTTTCCGCAACCAAAGGAAGCATGCATGCTTGTTATCACTATAGTTTATTACCTTTTTGTCTGATTGCTTAAATTTCTCTAACAAACCAACAATAATTCTTTAATAATGTCTATGCTTAATTATTTTAATCTTTCTGTTCACCTCCAACATATATTCACATTCCACACCTTTCCATTTCACTTAACTTTTAAAAAAATTTCCCTCTTTCTTTGTTGGAGTAAAGGGTTTACTTTTGGGGTTCCTAACTGACTAACTCAAAGAAGTACTAGTAGGATTATATCTCACAAAGGAAAAGTAGAAGCTGGAATAATTAAGCACAGGGTGTTTCTATATTAATGTCTATTATAGTTTCTCTTTTCATCTTCTTCTTCCATCTTTCCGTACAACAGTACCACGCTCGTAATTTAGGAGTGACCAATGAATTTCCGAGCTCACATTCCATATTTTCTAGTGAGGTTAGTGAATCTTTGCCTCAAAATTTATTTCATAATTCTCAAGCTAGCTCTTTATCATTAATTATTAGTGTATTCTAATTATTTTATGGAAACAACAAAGAAGTAAGGATATAATGTTTTTGTAGTTCTATCACGTTTTTCTTTCATTAGATTGGAGAAGTACTGAGAATAGAAGCAACATGATTCATGTTATATATATATATATAAAGTAGTCATGTTCTTTTAGCTTAATTTGTATTTTGTTTTTCTTGTAGGACGTATCATTACTATAGCTATTAGAACATATTTCTTTTATAAAAAAAATTCAAAGCAAAAATACTTATTATTAATTTTAGAATACAAAATTTAGTTATTTGAAACATTGTCACACTTTCTCGCACTTTAGAAAGAGTTAAATATTCGATAATTAAATATTTGATGTGATGCAGAGAGAGAAGGGATCAGTTGAAAGGGAAAGACATATAGCCAGCCAAAAGGATGAAGGTCATCAAATACAAAATGACACAAAAGGTCTTCCTCTTCATCTAAAAGAATTGAAGTACACCACATTATTAAACAAGCCTCAGCTTGTTTCAGTTTCCTGGCCTTTGCCCCAGAAGAAGCATACTGATCGTCCGGTTTTTCACTCAGATTACGATCGGCCGAAACCTCGGCCTCCCTCTCACAACTGACTTTCTTCTCTTTACAATTCTTAAATTATGTAACTTTCCTTTACTACTCATTCTTAGCTCTATCCTTCTCGCTCCTTTTTTTTATATACCTTATTGAAGCAGTTGTCTTTTGTTAAGTTTTTTGTAACTATTAGGACGAGAGTCTAGACATGACTTTTGTATCCATACCGAGCATGCTAACATGAATGGATATTATAGTTTCTTATGAGGTAAATTTCACTTTACCCCTTAACTATATAGTGTTTTGTACTTAGTTTCTCCCAAGCGATTTCTTTTCCGTATTATACCACCGCCCGTACAATCGAAAACGTCTGTTAGCTAGCTTTAAATAAGAAGTTAAGAATAAACGTTAGGACTCTTCTTGCTAAAACATTAAAAATGTTTTATTCGAATATCCAAATATGGAAGATTTGGAGTCATTGATCGTTGTTACTAAGAGGGTCCAATGCAGGAAGAAGATTTGTAAGTTGCGAAAAACACAGTTTGTTTGTTCATTAAGTTTCTAGTACCTTGTATGATAAATCTGTTACTTTTTTTGTCTAAATTTTCTAATGTAAATTTAGTAGATATATTTTAGTGTACGGTACTGAAGTGTTAAGTAAAGCAAAGTAGATCTTTTCTCTAGTTTTAAATTATCTGGCTTTATTTACCTTTGCTAAATGATAATAAGTATACTAAAAGCGTAGTTAATTATTTCCACCTTAATTTAAGTGAAGAAACTGATCTAGTTCAATTATAAAAAATTATTAATTGCTTCTTTTTGAAAAATAAAAAATTATTATTTATGCAATTTACACATATTTGTTCTCATACCTGAGCCTTACAATATTTTTATCCTTCAATAAAATTTTAGAATTGACATTTCTTCATGAACTGCAAGAGAATTATCAGCACTTAATATATATAATTAACTAGAGATTTAACCAATACATTTCTTTTTTTTAATATTTTGGTATTGTGTAAGTATAACTGTGACAATTGAATGACTCCTAGAATAGTACGGTGTTGGTTTATTACTTCAACAAGTTAGTGTAACTTCTGTACATTGTAGACTCACCTGCACAGAGAGAGAACTAGTTTGCGTTACGTAAAACTCCAAATACATATACAATACTTTGTTATTGTGTAACAATAGCACACTGCAAGACTGAGAAAGAGATCTTTTTCTCTTGGTTCATTTTTTTTCATGATACACTTATAAGAACAGAGAATATTGAACATGTACAACTCAACTTTAGTCCCAAATGATACTTGAATAAGTGTTTTATGTTAAGATCTCTTTTTCTCTTGGGATGTTGTACTTTATAATTGTTCATGGGAGACAAAGCGAAAGGTTCTATTATTTTAAGGATGTCTCGTTAACAGATTTTAACTAACACAATATCCTACATATCGTAAATGATGGGGGCAAAGGCAGACCACTATCCTTCAGAAAATTGAACAACTTAGATTAAGAAAAAAAGGGAGAACTACAAAAATGACATATTTCTTAGTTCAAGTTGCAAAAAAGTCCAGAACATTTTTATTTATAAAAATGACCAAAATATGATAAATAATTTATTTATTATTGTGTAATTTTGGTAAATAAATTTACCACAGTCATATTTCTGCCATTTTTATAAATAAAAAAAATTTCGATCATTTTTGTAACTTCACCTGAAACCTATATTTTTCTACTATTTTTTCAAGAAAAAAATGTGTGCTCCAATCCCAAGAATTTTATTAGTTATATCAAAACAAGAGAATAAGAAAATGGGTAGTCAATGAAAGTTGAAGATTTCAATTTTGTCTGACTGGTAAACCTACATGCCACTATTCCCATTGTCTATTAAAGATATTGTGTGCATACTAAAAGAGGTCTAACAATGGTAAAGCCTAAGCTATCCATCTTTTAAGCTTACCCATTACTGAACTGACTGAAAAATATAATCTAAAGTAGGGTTAAGTAAATGGTCGTTAGATTTTTTTTTAAAAAGGCTCTGAATTTTTGGAATTTTTATATAAAACAGTGTTGGTTCTATGTGAGTTATTAATTTTATTAGATCAGTCTATTCGGCCATTTTTTCCAATTTTAACCGCATGGTAATTTTTTTAACTCTGCCTTAAAATCGGGTATTCCTGCAATTCTACCTAAAATACATGTGTTAAAGGAGAGAGATATTGAAGCCTAATAACTAGCAAAGAAGGAGAATACATGTACTGTAGGTCAATAATCTAACACACTCTCATTGATAAGAACATTAACGATCGAACCAAGTAGGATAAAAATAGTCTGAGGGAATACTGAAACCTTATAACTAGCAAATAATAGACATATACAGCGGATATGTGATACCAAATTAACTCTTAACTATTAAGGAAAATAGACATGTTAACAACATCTCTACTCAAGAACTCTCAAGTTCAAATCATAAATCCTCAATTTGACTTAAAGATATAATTTAGAGCCTCAATATTTGAGGTCAATTTGGTATTTTGCTTTTCATTTTTCTAATTCCAGATTATTAAGTTATAAATCAATATCAATTTCATCTTTTGTAAACCTCCCTTGCATGTTTTAGCAATCCACTTGACACTTTAACATAAGATACACAAAATGACGCTGCATTGCAGACTCTAGGGGAGATGTCTTCAAAACCATTTCTATAAAAGCCCATCATGTTCTTCAAGGATCCCTATTCAAATGCTGGAAAAAATTCTGACCTTAGGATACGATCAGATTAAGTTTAATTTCTCATTTCTTCATCTTTTTCACTTTTCCCTTTCTCTTTGCCTTCAACCAAACCTAGGGCATGCGAAGATCAATCTCTCCTCCAACATGAACAACCAATTTCTTCCTCTTCTAAGAGAAATCTGAGAAGCTTCGTTGTCGGTGCTCTCTCTCTCTCTCCCCCCGCTATAGTTATTCATCTCCTTTTCGCAACAGCAATTCTTACTTCTGTTGTGCCTTCATCGGCTCCAGTAGGCCTGGGTTTCACCGTTAATGGTAGTGGTGGTGAAGTCTAGGTGAAGCAATTTGTGGCTTAGCCTCAATGGCGACGGAGCCAGAGCCTTCGATCTGAGAAAGTACCAATGTCCTTCCATTGATTCTGATCTATTGCTTGAGAGGATTAATGTCTACTACAATGAAACAAGTAGTGGGAGGTTTGTTCTTCACTGTTCTCATGGATCTTGAACATGGTACCATGGATAGTCTTAGATCTATAGTAGTCAATTTCGTTTCGGTGGCCGTTTTGATTTTTTAAAAAATAGAACGTTTCAGATATTTCGGTGTTCCGGTATTTTATTTCGAAAAAAAGTTTCAGAGATATAAAAATAATATTATAAAATTTATTATATAACAAAAAGTAAATCATGACTTATAAAAATAAGATACACATAATTCTCATTAAAAACTTATCTATTTTGAGCACTCATAGTTTATTCTAAACATTTCAATTTATTTAAAAGCATGAGCGTAATCTTTCACGTCAAAAAATTATAAATCTACATACAAGTAACCTAATTAATCTAAAGAAATCATTCATTTAATCTAAAAGTAATCACTCATTTACTTAAATTCATAATATAAAGAAATCATACATTTAATCTAAACAAGTTACTTATTTTAAAAAATAATTATAGAAATAAATTTAACCAATTATAAAAGAAAAATTAGCTCAATTAAATTATTATTGAACAAAAATGAAGTAAAGATATAGAATGCATATGATGGGCTTCGAACTTGGGAGGAGAATGTTTGATTCAAAAATGCATAACCACCTAGGCTGTTGCATTGTTATTGTAAATTGTTGCTTCCAATTGAATTTAGTATAGTTTACAAATAAGGGTATGTTTCGTCCCATTTGCCATTTCGCCCTGAATGTTCCGTTCCAGTCTTAATTGACCGAAATTTTGGACGGCATTTAACCACCCCTATTCCATTCCATTACCGTCCCAGAATCAACACATTCTGGCCATTTTGATCGGAACAGAACAAAATTTGACAACTATGCTTAGATCTGGTCCTTATGCTCAGATCTTTAGGCCTGATAATTTTATTTTCGGTCATCATGGTGCCAGAAACAACTGGGCTAAAGGGCATTACACCCAAGGTGCTGAGCTTATTGATTCCATGCTTGATGTATTTCGAAAAGAGGTAAAAATTTGTGATTGCCTACAAGGTATTTGTTTAAATTACTCTGTCAAAGTTTAGATTGCCTTCTGTGATTGTATAATCTTTATGATGTGATTTAAGTTTGTAGGTTTTTAGATTTTTCATTCACTCGAAGGAGGAATTGGATCTAGGATGAGTACGCTTCTAATTTTTTGTCCGTGTCTTGTTTACTTTGTTTTTGTATGTTATGCTTTGATTTTTAGGCTTTGCTTTGTCTTTGTATGTTTTGCCTTGATTTTTGTTTATCTAAATCTATGTAAATCTATTTTTAATTTTATGTTACCAGGAAAAGGAGGTTGGACGAGATATGTCTCAAAATGTTCCAGCAATACAACCAAACCTTTATACAGTCATGGTTATTACAAGGTAACCTGTATAGAACTATAGATGAATGAGTATTTGTGAACTTCCGGTCCAATGAGCTGAATGATAATTGTGGATTGCTTTACGTTAAAGACTTCTTTATAATACATTGGTCATCTGTTGGTGCAGGCAAAATATTCATAGGTGGGAAGGTGGTGAATAAATCTGGATCACCTGTTTCTAATGCAACCATGGTAGAGATAAAAGCAGAAAATTTTGTCTCAGAAAGCCAAAGAGGATAGACATTACTCATATGTAAGATATTTTAGAACTCTGTCTTTCAAAGCATTTAGAGTGTTGAATTATGCTTGTTTGAGTTTCATAAATGGAATCGAAGTTCAAATATTATGGTTTTACATATTGTGCATCTTTCTTGATCCCTCTCTTATGTGTTCTAATTGCTCAGAACCACCAGCTTATAAAATGACAGAGATGTTGCCAACGTTACAGAACATCGAAGCTCATGAGTGCCTTTTTGGTAAAGGCTTGTAAATCTTGCTACGTGCCTATTTGTTCGTTGCTTTACTTGTCATATTTGATGTACCATATGTGTTTATGAAAATGCAAATTACTACCGAAAAAACTTACTTGTTTTGAAAATAATATGTTAAGTAGTTTGCTTATGTAAATAATAGCGAATGAATTTTATGGATTTGTGAGTATAACTTGCAGTTGGACGCAAGGCGATAATTCTTCTCACTTTTCTCCATGTTCTTTATATATGTTTTGTTGCTCAATATTGCATTTAACACATCTTAATTTTGTTAATCATCTATGCAAAATCATATTTTTCATGTCTTATGTCATATAGTACATTGTATGAGCTTCTAGTTACCAGTTACAATTTTAAGCTGTTTTTAAACAATTTTCATTTACATACTGATTTCAGATCTTTAATGCAAGAACTCTTATTAAAATTGAGTGTTTTTGAAAGCATTAAACTGTAGCTAGACTTGTGATTTGGTTGCAATTGCTAATGAAATATTTAATTCATACCTTTGTTCTCACACACAAGAGAGATTGCGACATGGTTGCAATTGCAAGATACTTGAATGTCACACTTATTGTCCCTGAAATTCTCAGGCAATATTAGTGGGTGACATTTCTTCTTTGTCTTCTTGTTTTTCATTTGCACGTGATGCAGAGCCATTGGAAGCTGATTATTATGACTATGGGCCTGGAACTTCTAAGAGATCTAAGAAACGAGAAATGTCTAGAGGAGAAACTCTCACTTTTGAAGAGAAGAGATTATAAATGAGAAACGCATCTCAACTTGATATTGAGGGTAAAACGATACAGCTGAAGCAATTACTAAAAACATTGTAGCAATGTTGTATCATATCATATGAGATGTAAAATATTTTGAATATGCTATTTTACTAATGAATGAAATGTTTTTTTCTACATGAAATTTTTTTTATTTTGGTTAAGTGTATGAAAATGACCAAGTGCATAAAAATACAAATTGCATAAAAATGGTTAAGGTGTGAAAAAAGACTAAGTGTGAAATTATTAAGTATATGAAAATAATTAAGTGAGTGAAAATGACTAAGTACATAAAAATGACCAAGTACATGGAATATCTAAGTGTAAGAAAATGACCGAGTGTGTGAAAATGAGTAAGGGTGTGAAAGTGGTTAAGTATATAAAAACGACAAACTGTATGAAATGACCAAGTGTGTGAAATGACTCAGTTGTAAAAAGGGCTACGTTGTGAAAATGACTAAGTACATGAAAATGATGAGGTATGTGAAAATAGTTAAGGATATGAAAATGGTTAAATGTGTGAAAATAACTAAGTGTTTGAAAATAAATTAGTGTGCGAAAATTATTAAGTGTGTGAAAATGACTATGTATAAAAATTACTAAGTGTGTATAATCGTTTAATGTCTGAAAATGACTAAGAAATGGAAGAGCCTTTATAAATATGGTATATTTTGTAGCAATGGTGAGTGACAATATATATATTATTGGAGAGAGTTTGAAGAAATGGAAGGGCCTCTATGAAGAGTGAACCGGAGATGAGAAATGCATTGCAACTTGATCTTGAGGTAAAAGTGATGCAGCTGAAAATAGTCCTTGAAAAATAGCAGGAAAGTTTTTCTAATGAATTAGATTTTTTTTTGAATGAGAATTGGAATTAAATTTTTTGTGTGTTGATGAATTTATTAAGTGTGTGAAAAAGATAAATTCAAGGTATAATTTTATGAGAGGGAGAGAGAGATCTAGTATTTACAAGTACGTGAAAAGCATAATTATGTTAAATTAATATGTATGCCTAAGTGTGAAAATATGGCTAAGTGCATGAGAATAAATAAGTGTATCAATACAAGTAGGGCCGGACACAACAATGGAAACCTAAACACCATCACTACATGACGAGTCATCATGCAAGACTGGCGTTTGGGGCCCAACACCATGGTAACATGCGTTTGACTCGTGTACTAGTGACGGGCCAAACGCCAGTGTGTCTGGCGTTTGGGGCCCAAACACCACCAACAAGCACCAAACGCCAGTCATGGATGGTGAATCGCCTATCATGACTCGCATTTGGGGCCTGCTGGTGGCTTTGGGGTCTGCTAGTGGTATTTGGGCCCCTAACGCCATGCACAGGTGTTTGGTCTCAATACTCCCTATTGGATCGTGGCACGTGCAGGTCAACTTCTAGATAGCGTAACTTTTGAGTCGGGTGAAACCATATGAGCCGTAAGATATCAAATCGAAGCTTATTCAGAGATCTATATGTGCTTATAGATCTATATGCAGCCTAGTTTCGGGCCAAAAAATACTGTTTTTAATACTTTCGGAGGCCCGAAAGCTGTTTCGCTCTTAATTTTGGGCTTTTCGTAATTTCCATCTCTTTTAATTTTTAGGATTTTTATATGCTTATAAATTAAAACGTAAATAGGTTATTTTCCAAATTTTATGGGTTATAATTTATAAAGTAAAAGGTTAAAGTTTCAAATTTTAAATTTCAATTTCAAACTTTTAGCAGATATGTTTGATTTATATGGATAGATAGGATTTATCTTGAGGGTTATACATATTCGTCAAAACGATAAATAGGATTTATCGACCATCATAATATCACGACCTATAATTACATATGGTGAAAACCCGTCTCGCTCGATACTTGTCACAAAGCACAACAACATTATCAATGACAACTTTTAACGAGTTTATGAATAAGTATTCAATTGTATCGAGAATCCTTAATTAACCCAATCTAATGTCACATAATAAGTAAGTATCATGAATGTTTACATTGAAAAAATGAATTTTTTCTATTTTTATCGATGATTTTCTCGATGTATGGTAAATAATTACAAAAATATCAATTTTAAGGAAAATGGTGAACAATGGCAATTAGAGCCATATAAATGGTGATTAGGAGCAAAAAAGTGGTGATTGGGAGGGAAAATGGCGTTAGGGGACCGAAATAGGCGATTGGAAGCATAAAACTAGCGCTTGGCTTTGATGATGCGATTAGCACCTTCAGGATGGCGTTTAAGGGCTAAAAATAGGCGATTCGCTTATTAGATATGACAGTTAGATTGTACGTATTTGGTGAACCCCTACAAAAATTATTATCTTGGAAAGGTTAACCAAAATATTTCAGGTACAAAATTAATCATTCTTGGAGAGGTTCACCAAAATATTTCACGTACAAATTAATCATTCTTGGAAGGGTTCACCAAAATATGTCACGTATAAAATCAAATTGTGGCAATTCCGCTAAGATCTCTTCTTTAGTTGGGGGAAGAATCCGGAAAAATCAGTTTTTTTAGCACAATTTTGTAAAGAAATAGCCCACTTGTTTCTCGAGAAGAGATGGGAAATATGCTCAATATCATTTGATTGAATAGTTGACCCAGTTGCTTGTTGTTTGAAGAAGCCCTCCCCTCAATTGGTATTTTTTCATGAAAAGCAAACATGAGATAACAAATCTAGTCTTTCAGTAAGATTTCGAATAGTTATCCCGAATTCAAGTTGATTATGTTTCGCCTCTTCCTCGGAGAAAGACAATCAAACAATTCCCAATCATGGTCCTTGCGGATCTAATCATCCATATGATATACAAAAAGAAACTCCAGATATTTGATATCTTTCTTTTTGAATGAGATCTCAATTCCAGTGATGGTTTCATTAGATATCTTACAACTGGAATCCCTCTTTTTTTCGATCTAGTTCCTCCACCACCGCGAACCCCAGTTAGATTAAGGCATGATACACTTTTTAGTTATTGGGAGAACCCAAGTACTCTCTTTCGGATCCAGAAAATAGCTCTTTGAGATCTTTTTTTCCTTTTGGAAGATATAGGAGCGAAACAATCAACCTATCGATATTGGAAGAGCCAAAAGATTTTTTCAATGTTTCATTTCTGGGTCCAATGAAATTCATAAGTATAGGAAGAAACCCTGTCAAATAAAGATTTTTTATTTCGACCATCTTTCGATTGTTAATACGATATATAAGGACCACTACTACAAATAGTACTACACCCTTGATTGTCATAACATGTTTCCACTAGAAGTAGAACCCTATATTTCACAACTCAATCATGTATGATGAAATCATCAAAGATTTGACATTTTTGAACTCTGTCTGTAACTCACTATAGGGTCGAGAAACAAAGAGAAGATGTGTATGAATGAGTTGAACATCCTCTTCTCCCTATTGATCACTAAGGTATGAATCTGGGTCTCGAATAGTAGAAGGGAATGGCTTCGCAACTCGAAGGGATGTTGTACCGCCTAGGTACGCGTCTGGATCTGCCTTGGGATTTTTCTTTGTTTTTATAGGATCTGCTGCTCCAATTGTATCTACTTGTGATGTACCTGGGTTTTTTTGGCCTCTTTCGTAACCCTTACCGCTGATGGTTATGGATAAACCACAGTCAAGCAAAAAAAAAAGCCTCTCAGAGAAATATTTCACGTACAAAATTAATCATTCTTTGAGGGTTATACGTGTTCGTCAAACCGATAAATAATATTAACCAACCATCATAACATCACGACCTATAATTATATATGGTGAAAACCCGTCTCACTCGATACTTGTCACAAAAGTAAAACAACATTATCAATGACAACTTTTAACGAGTTTATGAATAATTGTTCAATTGTATCGAGAATCTTTAATTAATCCAATCTAATTTCACATCATAAGTGAGTATCATGAATGTTTGTATTGAAATAACGAGTTTTTTCTATTTTTATCGATGATTTTCATAGTGTACGGTAAATATTTATAAAAATATCAATTTTAAGAAAAATTGTGATGAATGACGATTAGGGCCATATAAATGGCGATTAGGAGCCAAAAAGTGGCGATTGGGAGGATGACTAACAATCGCCTATTTGGCGATGCGTTTGGGGACTAAAACAGGCGATTGGAGGCATAAAACTAACGCTTGGCTTTGACGATGTGATTAGAGCCTTCAGGATGGCGTTTAGGGGCTAAATATAGGCGATTCCTCTATTAGGTATGGCGATTATGTTGTACATATTTGGTGAACACCTCTAAAAAACTATTATTTTGTACGTATTTGGTGAATTTCAGTATGTAATTGGTGAGCACAGTACGTATTTGACGAACCCCTCCAAGAATGATTATTTTATACGTATTTAGTGAGCCACACTACTTAGTGGGGTACAAATGAAATTTCGAGGGGTTCACCAAAATATTTCACATACAAAATCAATAATTCTTCGAGAAGTTCCCCAAAATATTTCACATACAACATCAATCATTCTTCGAGATGTTCCACTAAAATGTAGTGGGGAAAGATTATTTTACTTGATACTTATTGTAAAATGACAACATGATCAAGAATAAATTCTTAACCATGAAAAAAAGGTCCTAAAAACTATTGTATTGATGCAAAATAGTCGAAAAATTAACAAAACCACCAAGAAAAGGGAAAATGCCAGGAATCCCCAAAACGACCGGTATTGAGCGCCAAAACCGCCGGTATTAGGTACCCAAACCACCAGTAGTGATGCCAAAACAGCCATTATTGGGCCCAAAACTGTCAGTATTGGGCACCAAAACCACCGGTATAGGGCCCAAAATCGTCGTTATTGGTTAGAGAAACAACTGAGATATATTGGTGAACCACAGTATGTAATTGGTGAACGCCACTACATAATTGGTGAACCCCAGCACGTAATTGGTGAACCCCTCCAAGAATTATTTTTTTATAAATATTTGGTGAACCCCACTACGTAATTAGTGAACCATAGTACGTAATTGGTGAACCCCTCCAAGAATTATTCTTTTGTACGTAATTGGTGAACTCCACTACGTAATTGGTGAACCCTAGTACGTAATTGATGAACCCCTTCAAGAATTATTCTTTTGTACGTATTTGGTGAACCCAACTGCATAATTGGTGAAGCCCAATATGTAATTGGTGAATCCTTCCACTAATTATTCTTTTGTACGTACTTGGTGAACCCCACCATGTAATTGATGAATCTCACTACGTAATTGGTGAACCCAAATATGTAATTGGGGATCCCCTCCAAAAATTATGTTTTTGTACGTATTTGGTAAAGCCCACTACGTAATTAGTGAACCCCCAGTATGTAATTGGTGAACCCTTCAAAAATTATTCTTTTGTATGTATTTGGTGAAACCCACTACGTACTTGGTGAACTCCACTGCATAATTGGTGAAACCCAGTACGTAATTGGTGAACACTTCCAAGAATTATTCTTTTGTACTTATTTGGTGAATCGCACTACGTAATTGGTGAAATCATTTACACACTACATAATTGGTGAACCCCAGTACGTACTTGATGAACCCCTCCAAAAATTATCATTCTGTATGTATTTAGTGAACCTCACTACATAATTAGTGAACCTCACTACATAATTGGTGAACCACATTACGTAATTGGTTAACCCTAGTACGTAATTGGTGAACCCTAGTATGTAATTGGTGAACCCTTCCAAGAATTATTCTTTTGTACATATTTGGTGAACCCCAATACGTAATTGGTGAACCTCTCCAAGAATTATTCTTTTGTACGTATTTGGTGAACCCCACTACGTAATTAGTAAACTCCAGTACGTAATTTGTGAACCCCCAAGAATTATTCGTTGGTACGTATTTGATGAATCCCACTACGTAATTAGTAAACACCACTACGTATTTGGTGAACTCCACTACGTAATTGGTGAACTCCTTCAAGAATTATTCTTTTATACGTATTTGGTGAATCCCACTACGTAATTGGTAAACCTGACTACGTAATTGGTGAAGCCTTCCAAGAATTATTCTTTTGTAGGTAGTTGGTGAATCCCACTACATATTTTGTGAACCACACTACGTAATTGGTGAACTCTAGTACGTAATTGAAAAACTCCTTCAAGAATTATTCTTTTGTACGATTTGATGAACCCCATTACGTTATTGGTGAACCCTAGTACGTAATTGGTGAATTTCTACAAGAATTATTCTTTTGTACGTATTTTGTGAACCCCACTATGTAATTGGTGAATCTCACTATATAATTGGTAAACTCCAGTATATAATTGATGAACCCCTCCAAGAATTATACTTGTATACGTATTTGATGAACCCCACTATGTAATTGATCAACCATACTACGTAATTGGTGAACCCCAGTACGTAATTGTTGAATCCCTCTAAGAATTATTCTTTCGTATGTATTTAGTGAACCCCACTACATAATTGGTGAACCCAAATACGTAATTGGTTAATCTTTCCAAAAATTATCCTTTTGTACGTATTTGGTGAACCCCACTACGCAATTCGTGAACTTCATTACATAATTGGTGAACCCCTCCAAGAATTATTTGTTTCTACGTATTTGGTGAACCCCACTACGTAATTAGTGAACCCCACTACCCCACTACATAATTGGTGAACCCCAGTACATACTTGGAGAACCCTTCCAAGAATTATTCTTTTATATGTATTTAGTGAACCCCACCACATAATTTGTTAAGCCCACTACGTAATTAATGAACCCCAGTATGTAATTGGTGAACCCCAATACGTAATTGGTGAACTCCTCCAAGAATTATTCTTTTGTACGTATTTGGTGAAACCCACTACGTAATTGGTGAACACCACTACATAATTTATGAACCCCATTACATAATTTGTGAACCCCTCCAAGAATTATTCTTTTGTACGTATTTGATGAACCCCACTACATAATTGGTGAACCCCGTTACGTAGTTGGTGAACCCCAATACATATTTGATGAACCCGTCAAAAATTATTCTTTGGTACGTATTTGGTGAACCCCACTACGTAATTGGTCAACCTCACTACGTAATTGGTGAAGTCTAGTACGTAATTGGTGAACCCCTCTAAGAATTATTCTCTTGTACGTATTTGGCGAACCCCACTACATAATTGGTAAACTCAATTACGTAATTGGTGAATCCTAGTACATAATTGGTGAATCCTAGTACATAATTGGTGAATCCCTCCAAGAATTATTCTTTTGTACGTAGTTAGTGAACCCCACTACATAATTGGGTAACCCCACTACGTAATTGGTGAACTCCAATACGTAATTAGTGAACCATTCCAAAAATTATTCTATTGTACGTATTTGGTGAACCCCATTACGTTATTGGTGAATCCCACTACGTAATTGGTGAACCCCTCTAAGAATTATTATTTTATACGTATTTGGTGAACCCCACTACATAATTGGCGAACTCCACTACGTAAATGGTGAATCCCAGTACGTAATTGGTGAACCCCTCCAAGAATTATTCTTTTGTACGTATTTGGTAAATCCCACTACGTAATTGGTGAACTCGAGTACGTAATTGATGAACCCCATTACGTAATTGGTGAGTCTCACTACGTAATTGGTGAACCCCATTAAGTAATTGGTTACTCCTCCAAGAATTATTCTTTTGTACGTATTTGGTGAACTCCACTACGTAATTGGTGAACCCCAGTATGTAATAGGTGAACGCTTTCAAGAATTATTCTTTTGTACGTATCTGGTTAACCTCGTTACGTAATTGGTGAACCTCATTGCGTTATTGGTGAACCCCAGTACGTAATTGATGAACTCTTCCAAGAATTATTCGTTTGTACGTATTTGGTGAAACCCTTCAAGAATTATTTTTTGTACGTATTTGGTGAACCCCACTACGTAATTGGTGAACGTCACTACTTATTTGGTGAACTACAATACGTATTTGGTGAGCCCAAAAAATAAGAAATTAAAACCTGCTATCTGCTGGGTTTTGTGTGGCCCCGATTGTTTCGAATGCTATCTAAGAGTCACAATAACCTAACATCCATGCCGTGAATTTTTTTACGGCATGATAAAACTTTCCGTTCTTTTATCTCTAACCATGTATTGTCGAGTCTTGTCAACTGCATCCATCATCATTGCGTCCATTTTGTGCGAGTTAATCTTCCTTGAAACCTTGAGTTTTAGGTGCAATTTGTTGCATAAGAGAAATAAATGTTAGATAATATTCTTGAAACACCCTTGGTATGTTGCAAGAATTAAAGAATTTCAAACAAATGAATATCCATGAAAGTTGTAAGAAATTGAATAGGCATGGATGTTTCATTTCATAGAAACTTTTCATTAGCTTTAGGAATATGGAGAGTTAAGTAATAACTCATTACCGTGAGTTCGCTCCAAAAAAAGTCTCTATAAAGGAGGCTAAACTTCAATATTGAAGCATCCAAAGTATTTGAACAATCACCTAAAAAAGCTCTCATTGTACGGGGTGAATTTTCTCCTGTAATTAATAAACTGCCAATGTGGCATAAGTAGGGGAGAAAACACAAGTGGATGCTGATGTGGAGAAGACAAAGTGAAAGGAAGCAATGTGTAAGCCATAGAATTAGCATCCGTTACTCCCTCATTCAAGATCTTATCACAAACGGTTACCATATCATCATCAATAGTAATTAAATCTGAAAAAAATGTCATGGAGGGCAAGACCTATAAAAAAGCCTCCAAATGTATACGAAAATCAACTGAATTATTCAAATACATACTGTCATTCTGTCAATTTTATCTTTCGATTCTCATTTCAAATCTTTATTTGAGTATTCAATGCCAGAATACCGTAAGGATGAAAAATTTCTTTGCACTCATCTTCTCTCAAGTTTTTCTCACTAAAAGTTTGATAACTTTAGGCTGTGGAATAAATTTATACACTCTAATAGTTAGAACCAAAGTTGAGTAAGAAGGTCCAAGGAGAATCGGAGGCCAAGAACGTGAAGCAGTTCCAATAAAGGTTTAAACTGAAGTCTTCCGCTTGAGGTTTAGTCAAGAAATATTGATCCAAAATGTTAGGATGATCGTCATGCTTGTGTTAATTGTAAGTATTTGAAACCTTAGTTGACATGATCTCAAATATTTTATCCTAGAATAACGTGCTGTGTTATTTATTTTTAGTTTCTGATTTTTCATACCACTAGAATCTAGATTCCCTAAGCTTTCTAACGGTATATTGTATGTTAAATTTGGATCAGTAAAAACAGAGATATTGATATTTACGTTGACGTTTACGTTTGTAATTGGATCAAACATGAAGCACAAGAAAGAACATGAAACCTGGAGAAGTTGAACATGACTCTCTCAAACAAGACCCACTCTCAAGCTGGCGTTTGTAGAAGGTTGTTACTGGTGTTGATTTTTTACACCTTTAGAAAGTGGGAGTTCGCGGTGATGTGTGAATGATATTAGTGTTTTTTGGCATATTAATCTTTTACATTCTTCTTTTTACGATAATAAAAATATCAATTCATAAAAAAATTGATTAAAAATTCTAAAAAATGTATATTTGCAAAGATGATTGATTATTTTTATGTATGATTATTGATCATTTATAGATTATTTCATCAGAATATTTTCAAAACAATTCATGTGATATATTATAGAAATTCTTAATAATTATGTTCAAGCACTAAGGTATTTAATTATTGATATATGTAGAAAACTATGGGAGTATAGTTGAGTTAAAAAAATTATATTTTTACTCCTACATATAATTTGAGCGGAACGTGAAGTTAAAAAATCAATTAACATTACTAGCGTGAAAAATCATTAAGAGCAAGGTTGTCAGATCGTATTTTTTACTCAGATCGGTGAAAGAGTCTTGCAGATCAGATTGTTTGATCGGATCTAAAATTATAAGATCATACTAAATATTAATAATCAAAATATTAAAAAAATTGAGATCCCAACAAAACAAATTAACTACTATTTCTAACTAAAATTGTACAATAAAAATAAGTTTTTCACTACTTTAGAAAGGTCTACAAAATATAATGTCTCAAAATAGTGAACTCAAACATGATCCGAAACATATAAGTTTTCAAGCAACAATAACAAAACGCAGAAAGTTAATTGTTTCTTATTGGACACATTTATGGGAGTTTTCCTTGTTAATATTGGAGTCATTCACACCAAGCTTCTCATCCATATGATTGCTTTCTCTGGTATCCTACATGGAAAAATCATCAATGTACTTCTCAAGATCATCACTATGTCTAACTTCATGAGCTTCCATGTCTTTTGCTTTTTGAAATTTTCAAATATCTCATTACTATACAATTTATACATAAAAAATAATTTTATGTATTTCATTAAATATAATTCTAAAACAAAATCCTTATAAAAAATTCAAAAAAACTTACATGATCTGATCACACTTCTTGCATTGATATCTTCCTCCTCATTATGGTCACTATCACATGTTTCTTTTCCAAGAGATCTATCATGAACATTGAACCATTTGCCTGGTTATGGAAGAATTAGATCATTTTTTTCTGTTATCCATTCATCATCTGAAGAGATTTCATCAAAATTAACTACTATACTATTTCTTTTTAGTTGTCTCTCTCTTAACTTCAAGTTGTACATGACAAACACCAAACCGTTCATCTTCTTTTAGTGTAATCAATTCATCCTCTTTGAGTAGACCAATAGTTTTAGAAACTTAACGTAAATTGAAAAATAATTAATACCAGTAATAATAACCATATAACCAACACCAACTCTACTTAACCATCTCCAATGTACTCTAATTCTGTTCACATCCAGGAGAGCTACAAGTCAAACTCAATATTCTAAATTGTGAATCTTTTCAATTTGGGATACTCATCTCCATGAGAATCCCACCAATCAGCTATATTTATTCAATAAATTACAAAATTAGGTAGTGAAATAGCAAGTTTAAAAGGTAAAATAAAAACTCAATGAGGGTCAAGAAAAATAATTAAAAAGCTAAAAACATGGACTTCTATTCTTTCTTGTCAAGATTGCAGGTTCGAGTTCAAATAATCCTCTTACATGCTTGAATAAGACATTGTATAACAATTTTAACTCTTTCATTGAAATCGGGCACTATTCTATAAAGACAATTATAAAGTCCTCTCTTAACTTCTGAATCGACTTCACTCACTATAATAATAATAATAATGAAGATTGGCATAATATACTGCCACATGCAAAGGTCTATGGAGCTGGAGTTTCTATCTTTGATCAATTATATCTAATACAGGCTTATAAATACATCAAAGCAACAAAAATGTGTATTAATGAAAAAGAATGCAATTAATAAGTAAATGAAAGTATAATGAATTGGTTTACCTTTTTTGCTCATTGTTGAAAGTATTTCGCATATTTGTTTTTGCACGATCCATTTCTTCATTGATAAATCTCATTAGGGAGACGCATCAGAATCCACAATCCTAAGAACCTAACAAGAGGCATTGCACCCATCAAGTAAGAAATCCCATTTTGCCAAAAACCTCGATTATCCAAAACTATAGCTTGAACTTTTGTCCCTTCATGGATTATTACAAATCTACTTAGACTTTCATTTACCGGATGCAAACATGTTCATCAATGCTCTTTTTGATCATTTAGGCATGCCAATTATAAATATGCCATAGCAAATCGAGTAACATCAGGCCTAATCTAATCTATTCCTTTAGTAAATTGTCTCAATTAAGTCAAAAGTAATGTCCTTGTATATGTGAAAATAATAATATTCCTACACTTTACAATTGTCACCTGAAGTTTGATTTGTTTTCAAAATCTTCAAACATTAAATATATGCAGTGAGAAGCACAAGGAGTCCAAAATAAAGTTTTCCTCTTGTCTATCAACATCTCCCCAGCTAGATTATAAAGTTGGCAGCATTGTCTGTCACTACTTGTACAACATTTTTCTCACCAACTTTCTCAACAATTTTATCAAACATTTAAAAACCTTTATAAGTTGTTTCAGATTTTTTTGAGGTATTAAGAGTTCATAAGAAGACAGAATCTTTAGGACTATTCACTAAAAAATTACAAGTTAATCTTCTCTTTCCATGTGTCCAATCATCAGACATTATTGTACAATCGATTTTTTCTCCATTATGCTCGATACTCATCAAGTAAGGTTAATGTTCTAGCCACTTCTTTCTTTAAAAATGTAACTCTTATTCCATGATAAGATGGTGGCTTCAATCCAATCTCATATTTATCAATCATTTCAATCATTTGGATGAATTCAGGATCGCCAAACAATTAAAAGGGATAACACTATCATAAAAAAGTCTAGTATTTTTTTTTTGACAAATAGCTTAACGTTCATCTTTCTTAAACATTTGATTCACATTTGTTTTGCTTGGAGTTTTCCCTGAACCCCTAAAATGTGAATTTTCCTTTATAATCTCTTACTTCTCTTATTATTACATTATTTTTATTCTTCAAATCACAATATTGTTTCGTTTTTTTAGATGAATCTTGTGACTGGTTGTTTAGAAGGTCTAAAAACTTTTTCCTACCTCTTGTGGAATCTTAGGACAAGCTTAAACATTATTTCTACAGCTAAATGATGTTTAAGTCGATACACTCCCCAAAAATGAACAACCTCACAATATTTACACCTCACCTTCTTCAAGTTATTATCTACTTCAGTGCCATGTTCACATCCCAGATATGACCTATTTTCAGTAGAAATTTTTCTTGTTTTTTTCTTAATTCCACTCCCACTTGCAGACATTTATTTATACATGTAAGAAATATAAATATACAATGAAATCATGAATCATGATAATCACTAACCAGTTTCATCAATCATAAGTATTAAGTAGGCAGCAAGTAAACAACACAAAAGACTAAAATGAAAAGCAGAGGCAAATAATTCAGAATTGTAGATTTTAATCCCTATTTCATATTTTAATCCAAGAAAAATAATCTTCTTGTTCTTTGGCTACATACTCACCACTCTCTTATGCAATGGGTTCACCTAAATAGACTAATTTTAGATTTTAATCCAAGAAAAAACAGAGGCAAATGATTCGGCATGCAATTAGACCATGGGTTCACCTAAATAGACTAATAAGCTTTCTTTTTGGCTACATAATCCACCACTCTCTCACGGTCTCACTTACATTTCAACAAAATACTAATTGATTTTCATTAGAGAAATTTGTAAAGAAAAATTGTGTCCGTGATAAAAGAAATTAATATTTTTAATTTCTACTAAGAAAGAAAGGATCAAATTATTTAGAAATTATTGTGAATTAAACCATTAATTATAACCATCCATACCCATTAAGCTTGTCCATACCAAATACATGGTAGATCTGAGAGAAAAACAGAGGAAGGAGAAAGCCGAGTGAAAAATAGAGGGAAGGACTAGGGAGATTGAACTCACCGCGTCACCAAGTGATGAACATTATAGAGAACAAAGCTTGTGGCCTTGCCGCTGAGGGATGACTAGCAAGGATAACGTCGGCTATCGACAATGTACTTACAGGGGTGAAGAAAGTTGAGTGAAGACAAATTAGATTTGTCTAATTAGGGCGTGGGAAGTTTGCATTGCAGATTTGCAATTGAATGGAGAAAGCCAACAAACAAAGATTTGGTGGCACCGGTGGCACCACAACCATTAGACTACGCACTCTGACCATGGAATTTGATTCTTACAAGAAGCGTGTTGATCATACAGTGAAGCAGCACTTATGACTCATGTTAAACATGATACACGAGCTGAGGGCCACTAAAAATGGCCTAACTGATGAACAGCAACTCCATGCGGTCATTCAACCTGTTTTTAAGTCTTGGGAGACCATGAGCCAAAACTTGACACATAATATGAATGTAAAGAGATTTGATGATGTGGCATACCATTAGGAGCTCGAGATTGTACTTAGAGGCTGCTAAGTCTGAAACTGATGCCTGAATAGTGAAGTTCACGTAAGACATTTAGGCTTAGGCGCAAAAATAACAAAAATAAGAAAGTAATTCTTGAAACTCATAAGGGAAGTTGGAGTGACTTAGTGCCTAGTGAAAACACTCAGGCAATGATTGATTTACAAGAACCTCATGTGGGTGCGTAGAATTTTACGTGGAAACATCCCTCGTCGATGATTTAAGATTGAAGGCAATGAATGATGAGATAAAGTCTGATGTAGTGGATGCCTCAAGAAAACCTAACAAGATCAAATATTGTTAAATCGATTGAAAGAAATGAATGATGAGATAGAGTCTGATGTAGCAGAAGCCACAAGAAAACCAAATAATATTAAATAGTTTTGAATCGTGCACGATTGCCGGTAATTCGATCTTCTAAAACCTGTTGAATTCTGAGATTACTAGGATTTAGGCAATAATTTTAAAAAATCATGAAATACCGAAAAATGAAATTATAGAGAAAACGTCTCCAATCATATCATCCAAAAACTGTCAAAAATCCCTAAACAAATGTATTAAAACTGTCTCAGAAAACCCTAAACATAAAAGAAAAAAAAACTTATAAAAATATCTAAAACTTGTGAAAACAACTTCCAAGCCTCCAAAAGTGCCTAAAATGATCCTTTTGGGCCTGAAACCGGGCTGTAATGGGTAAACCCGGTTAAACACGTAGATCTCTGAATGAGCTTTGATTTGATATCTTATGGGTCCTGTGAGTCAAACCGAGTCAAAATGTATGGCCTACGAAAGGTAGACTGCGCGTGTGATGATCCATTCGCTTCAAAAACTCCTACCTACACTGTACGCATCAGAGTCTATGATAATAACAAGGTTTTGGAGCTAGTGGACCTATCTCCTAGGTGGAGGACCATTGGGAACAAATGAGTCCTAAAGGTCAAGTGAAAGACAAATGGTTCATTAAAAGGTATAATGCTCACTTTGTGGCTAAGGGCTACACTTAGAAGGAGTTTGTAGATTATGAAGAAACTTTCTCACTACTAATGTGTTTGTCTCGATTCACTTGATTATTTCCATTGTCGCCCAATTGTGTCCTTAACTTCACCAAATGAAGGTCACAACACGATTTCTTGATGGACAGTTAGATGAAGCGATTTATATAGATCAACTTGAAGGATTCATAATTTTTCTACAGTACAAGTGTATACTATCGTCGTCAAGTAATAAATTTCTATAAAAATAGAGTATCGTCCATAAGATTAATGATATTAATGATTGAAATTAACTAGACCTTAATTCTAATTGAGAATAACGAAAAGTTGAGAGTTTTAATTAAACTAAAATGATAAAGATTTGATAAAGATAAATAATTTAAATTTGAATAGATAAAAACTCTAGAGTTTTTTATTTCACCAAACCAAACGTACTCTAAATTCTAAATCTCAATCAACTAATGTTTATCAAATTATTGACAATGAATTTATCTAATGCAATTATCAATATTTCTCAAGTATCGATAACAATGAATCGAAAATACTAATCACATATCTCTGTCAAGATTAAATATTTTGAAACTCATTAAACACAAGAAATTACAATTGCTACACTAGGTCCATAAGTATCTTTAACTTATGAAATTTGAATGGTGTTATAAACAAAGAGCAAATTTAATCATCACTTCTAAGTCTCAGAATTAGGTATAAAATCATGCAATAGTTGGCGAGACGATCACAAGCACTAAGAACGGATTATAACACTCAGTAATACTAAATAAATATCGATTGAATTGAAAATCAAAATTTATGAACAATCATGTTTTGACTATGTCTTAGCCCTAGATAAGAAAATTAGAACATACTAGAATAAGAAGTCATCCTAATAATATTTATGAACATCGAGAAAAAGAGAAGAAAAATCAGATTTGAGGATGAAATCGAAGTTGAGATCCGTCTCCTAGTTGGATCCATCTTCGTTTGCTTTCCAAAAGCTCTCTTCTTTGCCTCGCACGTCCAAAAAGTCTTAAGAAAAATCCTAAAATATTCTATTTATACACTATGGTTTGATAAGGATAAAATTGGAGCAAAAATCGGAGAAAACAAATCATTATCGATCCAGCGTCGCGACGCTGAGTTTCTGTTCTGCTGGTCATGGGCCTGCGTCGCGACGCCTAGCATTGTGGCGCTGGCATGTTGTCTTCCTTCTACCCAGGACCGTCCTTTTCACGTTTTCTCCGCATCTTGCCTTCTAAATATTTCAAAATCAATCCAATGTACTTGAATATCTTACCTACAAAATAAAAATAAAAATAAAATAAACATAAATCAAGCAATAAATCAAAAAGAACCAACAAAATAAAAGTTAAGATTATCTAAAATATGAGTGTGAAACACACTCATCAAATACCCTCAAACTTAACTTTTCGCTAGTTCTTGAGCAAAACAAAACAAAACAAATCAAACAAGAAAACATTAAACACTAATATTGAAAAACAACGAATTAAATGATGAAATGTTTTGACTAACTAAACATGCCTCAGAGATTTTAAAATAATGATAACCCAAGAAAAAATTCTGAATTGTGATTATGTAGAATTTCAACACAAATAAAAACTTACATTACACCTCAAAAAATCCCAAGTGAGTGTGTGTTGCCTTAAGTCATCCAACTTCTTAGTCCTGAATGAGTTTATCTAACTAGGTCTTATAAAAGTAGATCTATCAATCTATTACTAGATTAGAACTTCATGGGCCAAATTTTCATGTCACTCTCCACTAATATAGACAAACCACAACACTTAAGATCATTAGGACTTTTGTAGGCTTGTAATGTATGGCTAGGGTTTAGGGTAGGATAAAAGATATTATTTCGGCTCAATTTTTACTCACAGCCACACATGCATTCTAGGAATCAACGAGCTTAACCCAACTTCTCTTGTTACACCCCAAACTTGTCACTTTCCACCTCCTAAATAATCAACCATACCCAACCATTTTTTTTAATTTGATTTTCTTAAACTTCTCATTTTCTTAACGAGCTTTCAGCTAATACCTCTCAAACCAATTAGTCTTAGGGTATTAGGTGTTAAGACACTCTTTCGAGCTTAGTCATTCAAGTCCAAGAGGCTATGAAAATAAATTTATTCATAATTTTTTTATGAATATATCAAAACTCCTCCCATCCACCCAGATTGTCCTAGCTCCAAGTAGTTTTCTAGAACATCCAAATACTATGAGTAAAAAAAGGTTACTAGGGAAAACTTTTGATAATGTTAGGAAATTGTCATGGGTGATAAAAATGGTTATTTAAGCTCAACATGGATAACTAGGGAAACAATTATGCACAGCTTGGCTTGAAAATCTCAAACGGTCCAAATATGGCATAAATCATGTCCTAAGTATAGTGTAACCTAGAATTTTACCTCGAGCAACAATCAAACTAGATCTAGAGTTCTTATGAGATCATAATGATTCCTTAAGTTACATAAACATTCTCTTAGTAAAAAGACAATCAAATGCTCAAGGTTTGGTGCTCAAACATACACAATTACATAAATCATCATTTTTTTCAAAGTTATCAATAAACCAAAACTAATCCCATCATAAGCGTTAGTCTTGTCTACTACAGAATGCCAAAACTTTACTTTCTAATAAAGCCACCACACCCAAACTTAAAACTTTCATTGTTCTCAATGAAAAGAAAATATGTAAAATGATTAAGTAGAGAAGACTCCTATGAATAAGTATGGGTTTTCATCCTCGTCATTCTCCTCATTGTTCATGTTGTCTCCAACTGAGAGGAAAAATGGTGTCTGAGCTAGATTCGTCCAAGGTATGACGTCACATTGTTGGGAGGTCAGCGTCACGACGCTAAACGTTTTGTCCATAGCATTTTTAATTGTAAAAACCTGAATAAAACAAAATAAATAAGCAAAAGAAAATAATTAAAAAACTAAATAAATAAAAAACATCAAGATAAAAGAGAGAGAAAATGTAAAGAATTTAATTTCATAAACCTTAGCTTTCCTCTTAATTGATTAAATCGTTTTTCGTTTTATTTTCAAGATCCAAACGTAGTCGTAAAATTAAACTAATTAGTGACTATGTTGTATAGGATTGTAGTAGTTCCATTTCCCAAATTTTAATACCCTCTCAAGCAATATCTTTTTTGGGGCATTTGAAGGATTATTATATGTTAATTAATTAATGTAGTATAGCTCTTAACCATTTTCACGGTAAAACATCGGCGTGTTAGATCGAAAAAAATGATCGAGATTCTTAGTCACACGGGTGCAGACAATTGTCTCCTTTGTTCGTAGCAATTATCTTATTTTACAGCGTTGAATATATATTAGCAATTGGATTCCATGGAATATCAGTTCCTCTTAAATCTCCTCTAATGAGCAAACTGTATCTCCAGGATTTAGCCTTAACATTTTTGGAGTATTTTCTAGAAATTGTTTTATTTCCTAGTTTGAAAGAACATTGGTGGATTAGCAACACTGGTCTTGCAATCGTTGTGATTGGCAAAATTATACGAAAAATAGCTATTATAATAGCTGGTGAAGCCTTCACACTTACAATCAAGACTGACCATAACTAGCATCACAGATTGGTTGCTCATGGAATATACGGATTCTTTCGTCACCCGGGATACTGTGGCATGCTCTTGTGGTATATTGGAACACAGATTATTGTTTGTAATCCGATATCGACGGTCGCATTTTCGATAATCATTTGGCGGTTCTTCGCGGAACGGATAGTGTACGAAGAGAGTTTCTTGAGGCGGATTTTTGGCTCATGGTATGAGAAATAAAATTGGGTTGTCTTTTGATACCGCTTAATTTAATGTCTTTAGCCACACGTAATGATCATTTAGGCTTCACCCATTGTCCGCTAACTTTAGAATTCATTTTTGTGCTCTATCAACATCCTCAACAACTTATCTTCTTGTTCACCATTTAATGAAGCAGAGATAATGACAAGAAGAGTGGATGCTTCTCTCATAAAGGTGTATGGAAGATGACAAGAAGAGTGGATGCTTCTCTCATAAAGTTGTATGGAAGATGAAGGTCTAGCACCGATGGTTTTTCAATAAATGGTAGATGTCTAGATTTACCTTCTCCCAATTCTACACAAGGCCTCTTAATGAATATGGATGGGGGAGCTTCAAACTTATTAACACACTCCAAAATCTTTGGATTCTCCTTATCAATAACCCCAACTAGACATGCTTCCAATGGTCCACTTAGTTCACTGGTGTGAATATCTTCCTTAAAACATACTTCTACACTTTCCACCGATAAATAACTATTCATATCATTTGGATGTTTTATTGTTTTGAAGACATTAAAAATTACCTGATCTTTTTTCACCCGCAAATAACTATTCATATCATTTGAGTGTTTTATTACTTTGAAGACATTAAACATTACCTGATCTTTTTGCACTCTCAAAATAAGTTTCATTATTTGCACATCAATGAGATTTCTTCCCATATCTAAGAATTGTCTACCAATAATAATTGAAATTTCTTGACTTTCCTCCATGTCAAGAACAATAAAATCAGCTGAAAAAATAAATTTATCCACCTTTACCAAGACATCATCAATAATCTCTAGTGGATATTTAATAGAATGATCAGCTAATTATAAAGAGACCGTTGTAGGCTTAATTTCTCCAAGACCTAGCTTCTTGTAAACTGAATATGGCATCAAATTGATACTAGCCCCAAGATCACATAAAGCCTTTTCAAAATATGAATTCCTAATGGTGCATGGAATAGTATAACTCCCAAGGTCCTTTAGTTTCGGAGGCAATTTATTTTGCAAGATAGCACTACACTCCTCAGTAAGTGTAACTGTCTCATACTTCTCTACTTTCTCTTGTTTGAGAGAATTTCCTTCATGAATTTTACAATACTCGGCATTAGTTCCAAAGCATCAGCAAAATGAATGTTTATATGTAGTTTCCTAAACACATTAAGAAACTTAGAAAAATGCTTGTTCCATTTTTGCTTCTAGAATTGTTGAGGGAATGGAATAAGAGGGACATAACGTGGAGGATTGTCGGGAAAGAGCTTTGATTTAGGCTTGTCTTCCTTCTTTTTTGAATTCTCAATAAATTCATCACCTACAACTTCAGTTTGTGCTTCAATTGCCTGAGAATCTCCAACCGTTGCTTTCTTCGGTTATGCTAAGTCTTTACCACTATGAAGGATAATGGCATTTACTTGTTCTTTTGGATTCCTCTCAGTGTTGCTCGGTAGAGAACCTTGTGATCTTTGAGTTAATATTTTTCACAGTTGGCTCATTTGAAGCTCCTAATTGTGAATAGATGCAACTTGGCTCTGAATACTTGTTTCTTGCCTCTAAAGTCTAGCATCTGTTCTTGCCATAAATTGAGTAGTATTGGCTGTGAGTTGGGCAAGAACATCTTCTAAAAAAAATTAGGATAGTGAGGCTGAGTAGCAACTGGTGGTTCATCACATCCTGATCATTCTTCTAAGAGAAATTTGGGTGATTTCAGTGTTGGGATATGTCCATAAAGTAAAATGCAATAACTATTTATTTGTATTCAGTTATTTTTCAGACATTAGTATTATTGACTTCTTATGAATAAATTGAATGTTTTAATAAAGTGTGTTTATAAATTAGTCAAGTCCTAGAACTTTCATCCACGAACGAAGAGTGAAGATAGATGTGTCTACAGACAAACTCTTTTGAGAAAATTCAGAACGATATTTACAGTCTTAGGATCGACTGGGCAATCGAAACCGATTACAACTGTTAGGTTGAATGCCAGTCTTGGGACATGGGAGTAGAGACTCAAACGGTTAACCTAAACATGTTATGAACATGTTGAGTAGACAAATAGTAAATTAGTTTAAAGCCCAAAACTGTTTACTCAACTCTAAATCTAATTGTTAGACCTTAAGGGTACTTTTATAATTACATTAATCCTGAAGTGAATAGTAACTTGACTTAGTTAGTTACAATCTTTGATATGTCAAATGAGTAAGTTCAGATTAGCGGGCAATATCTCAGCTGTTGGAATTGTAATTCAATTAAGACTTGTGAATTGTACGAGACAATTCACTATTATGTCATCCTTATTCACAATCAATAAAGGAGTTGAGAAAATAATAACAAGAGGGGTAAATGGTAATTTTACATTCTACTATTGTTACTGATATTCACGATGTGTATTATGTTGAAATATTCTGTGGACCGTAAAAATAAAAAAGGTTTATTTACACCAGCAGAAAATGTAGAGCGTATGAATCGAGAGTTGCTTCGAGATCGAACCTATAGTGGAGTCGTACAACGTCAGGATTAAATAGGTCAGGAATTTATGAAGATAATTCGCTGGGTAATTGAATCTTTAGCTTTGTTCATGTGAGTCCATTTGATCTTAAAAATAACTCAGAAGAAATAGAAAAACGAAGTAAATTGGATCAAAATGTGTTTTGGTGTCCATACATATTTCCTACACCTATGTGTGATGGATGATGCAATCTAATTAGTTAAGTGTGATTATATGTACTAAAATTAATTAGTTTATTATTTTCTAATTATTAGATAATTAGTAAATAAAAATAAATTAATGAATTAATTCATAATGATAAATTAAATCTATCAATTAGATTGATGAATCTTGATATAACTCAAACTCTAGAGAATATTATAATTTTTGGCAATTATGAATATATAGGATGAATTGTCAGAATTCTAAAAATATACGGGTATATTTATAAATATAAAAAATTACATTTTTTATCAATATCTAATTGTAATCTGATTGCAGATAGATATTGGATTAGATACAGTTGTTTGTTAACAAAGTAAGAGAGAGAAAAATGTTTTCCTCTCCCTCCTTGTTGCTGTCGAAAATTATATTAAAGTAGGAAATTTTTGATTTTTCTTCTTCAATCATTTTGAGATCACGCACTCAAATTCCTACGCAAAATTATTGTGAGATATATTTCTGAAATTAATGAGTGGTTGTTGGTGGATGAAATTCAAAAATCATTCTTGGGGTTCAAGGGCGTGATTCGGATCCCAAAACTTGAAGAACACGAAGAACGCTCGAAGGAATTCTGCCAGTTCAGAAATTCTCCGATACAAGGTATAGGTGAAAAAAGTTATTTCAAACCTTATTTTCAATAAACCTATTTAATCAAATTAAATAACTTAAAACCAAACACGAAGAATTCTCGAAGGAATTCCGCCAGTTCAGAAATTCTCCGATACAAGGTATAGGTGAAAAAAGTTATTTCAAACATTATCTTCTCGTTTAATGTCGTATATGCATAATCGCACATTGTTTGATTTTAAGTTATTTAATTTGATTGAATAGATTTATTGAAAATAAATTATATTCCTCCCACGAACCGTTCGTGGTTCAAACTTATTTTTATTTAATTTTAAAATCAACCAGTCCTAGCATTCGCCACCCTTGTTTGTATGTGTCGGTGAATGGGTTATTCTGCCTGCTATAATTTCCCACAAAATTAACATTTTCTTATTAAAAATGAGCAAAGGGATTGCCGGCTTGATATTCAGTATTTGGATGAGGTCCATTACATAAATTATAAACTTTCCATGTAGAATGAATAACGCTAGCATTAGCGGTGAAAGAACTCAATTGCTTGGAAAGTGTAGTTACTTGAGTAGTGAGAGCGGTAAGAGCATCGACTTCAGAACTCCATGAATCTTTCTCGGTACATTGGACTCAGTCGGTCATTGATAGGCATTGGCAGTCATTTCTTCAATAAAAGTATAGGCCTCCTCATGTGTTTTGCCCAACATGATATGAAGTCTCTTTATGAATCTTGGGAGAGCTTTAAAGAGATATTGAGAGGATGAATACAACATGGACACCCTGGATGGCTATAAGTCTAAACTTTATATAACAGTTTGGGGAATTCAACAAGGACACTAGTGGAAGCAACGGCAGGAGGTACTTCAATGGGCATAATTTGGCTAAAAACTTTTCAGAGAGGCCATTCCAAGTTATGATCAATCTAGCTGACAAAGAGTTCAACCAACTCTTAGCCTTATCCCCTAGTGAGAATGGGAATAATCTCAGCCTAATTGCATAAGTTGAGACATTGTTGTGCTTGAATGTCTCATAAATTTCGAGAAAAGTGGTTATATGAACGTTTGGGTCATCGTTAGGTAGACCACTGAACTGTTTGCTTGCATCATTTGAATGATAGCCGGCTTAATCTCAAAATTGTTTGCATTAATAACAGGGCGTTGCATGGTAGATGCAGCCTCATTGACCACTGGACTAGCATAGTCTCGAATCACCCGATCATTTTGGTTATTCACAATTTTAGGATTTTCTCTGACATCTTCCATGGTTTCTTGAGGTTGTTTTGAAGCTTCTCTTCTCACTTTTCTATTACAACGACAAGTTCACTCAATTTTCAAATTTAGAAGAGTCAAATTTTCTCGCACACCTTAGAAAATGCCTGAAAATTCAAAATAGTAAACAACCGTAAATAAGAATAATAAATTAAGACTCGAAGTAAAGTTAAGGATTTGTAACTCCAATATTAATAAACAAAATCAATGCCCGGCAACAGCGCAAAAAACTTGTTACAATTTTTTTATGGTGCAAGTGTATACTATCATCGTCAAGTAATAAATTTTTATAAAAATAGAGTATCGTCCACAAGTTTGGTTGATATTAATTATTGAAATTAAGTAGACCCTAATTCTAATTGAGAATGATGAAAAGTTGAGAGTTAATTAAACTAAAATGATAAAGATATATAATCCAAATTAGAATAGATAAAAGCTCTAGGGTTTTCGATTCACCAAACCAAACATGGTCTAAATTTCTAATCTCAATCAATCAATGTTTATCAAATTATTGACAATGAATTTCTCTAATGTAATTATCAACATTTCTCAAGTATCGATAACAATGAATTAAAAATACTAATCCCACATCTCTGTCAAAATTAAATATATTGAAACTCATTAAGCACAAGAAATTACAATTGCTATACTAGATCCATAATTATCTCTAACTTATGAAATCTAATGGTGGTATAACAAAGAGTAAATTTAATCATCACTTCTTAGTGTCAGAATTAAATCCAAAATCATGCAATATTGACCAGACGATCACAATCACTAAGAACGCATTATAATACTCATTAATACTGAATAAACATCGATTAAATTGAAAATCAAAATTTATGAACAATCATGGTTTGGATACGTTGTAACCCTAGATAGGAAAATTAGAATATAGTAGAATAAGAAAAAATCCTAATAATATTCATGAACATAGAGGAAAATGGAAGAAAAACTAGTTTGAGTATGAAATTGAAGTTGAGATCTGTCTTCTGGTTGGATTTGTCTTCATTTTCTCTCCAAAACGCTCTCTTCTTTGCCTCCCACGTCCAAAAAGTCTTAAAGACCTTAGAATATTCTATTTATACACTAGGGTTTGATAAGGATAAAATAGGAGCAAAAATCAGAGAAACAAATTATTATCGGCCAGCGTCGCGATGCTGAGTTTCTGTTCTGCTGGTCGCTGGCCAACGTCACGATACTGGAAAGCCAGCATCATGGCGTTGACATGTTGTCTTCACTCCCAGCGCCCAGCATCGTGATGCTAAGCAGCCAATGCCACGATGCTGGCATGCTTCCTGAATATTGCGCCCAACCTGATAGCTTTTCTAATGCTGCCTAAATTTTGATAGCATGATAGCTTTTCTAATGACCTAAGTATTATAAAAATAAATACATCGATATTATATTTCACTACAATTGAGATATGATTGCATAAAAGGAATTGACATTGGAACACATATCTACTACTCATATGGTTATGATCCGCTAACAAAGGCTATTTGCTAGAGTGCTTTTTTGGCCAATGTTAGAAGTCTAGGGCTACAAATATTATAATTTTTATTTCAATTGTACTTTTTCTATTGCATATGGATATCTTATTCAATAATTATGACATTTGTTATATTTCGTTATGAACACTATAGTAGTTCTTTTTTCTTTTTTCTTTTATCAAAAGCGTGTCATTTCAATCCACATATGGTATAAAAATTAGGTACAT
The DNA here is from genome assembly GCA_003255025.1 of Datisca glomerata. Taxonomy (NCBI): domain Eukaryota; kingdom Viridiplantae; phylum Streptophyta; class Magnoliopsida; order Cucurbitales; family Datiscaceae; genus Datisca; species Datisca glomerata. The sequence continues at coordinate 156,803 of QANY01005609.1, read as the reverse complement.
GTGTAAAAAAAGACTTTGTATAATACATTGTATGTATCATGAAATGACCATGAATATTTCTAGTCTCACTTGAACAATGTATCACGTGGAGTCACTAGACAAAAAAGTTCTAAGGATGAATCTTTAAATTTAGGGAAGGGTTCGAGGGGTTTTGAGGTGGGGTCATCATAGGGCATGACTTGACGTGGACATGAGTAGGATCCATTGACCTGGTCTTAATGGTTAAGCGACGAAAGGGTGATAAGATTCATGTAGGTCAGTTTTGACCAATGCGGATCCTTTACTGTTGGGAAACTAATTAGAGGGCACCCTTTTCAGATTTTTTTTTAATATTGATGCTGTGATTTATTCTATCATATGAGTAGATTAGTTTCAGTCATTAAATAATTTTTAATTTTATTTTTTTTAGAAAACGGTAGAGTAATTGTCATCTCCTCCTTCGTATCTCCACTTTCTCCTTTTTCATTCTTCGACTACAATCAAAAGTTAAGGCACTTAAAATAGACAAGCATGATTTCTCCTCCAATTTTCACCACGAACGATGAAAGCAAGCACAATTTGTTCTTCTCCTTCACCTAACTCAGACTCTCTCCCTTACTCGCCTCTCTCATCTCAGATCTGCATTTCTTCGTCTCCCTCACATCTCTCGGTTTCAGATTCTCATTTATATGATCAGGTGAGTTCGTCCCTATTTTCAGGATTTAGTTGTAGATCTGAAATGAACTTTATGGCCTCCCCCTGGAAACTTTCTTTGACCTCATCTTGGAAGATCTGCTTCTACTTTTGAGTCTAACGTTTTGGCTTTCTTTAAATATGTCAAGATTAAATATGCATCAGTTCCATACTATTGTCAATATCATTTCCCTACTGATTATTAGTGGTATAATTTCTCAGTTTCTTCAAATCGGATCAAGTTTTATTTTGTGATCTGAAATACAATGTTATCAAGCTTATTTTTGTTTGTCGCTGTAGCTATGTAGTTTATTTGAGACGGGTGTGAATTTTAATGGTTTTTAAGTTTCCTCTAAAACGGTATATATAGGTGTGCTTCCAATTAAAGTGATATTTAGGCTCCCAATGTGTTCTTATTCTGTTGTTATATCCTTTACATAAATGAATATTATAACTTTTATACTACATTACTTTTGCTTTGTAACTTTGAAGGAGAAATGCCATTTTATATCGTTTCCATATCAAGAAGTGATCATAGTTTATATAGTTCTTGTGGAATGCTTACCTATTAAGTTTATAATAATATTGAAATTCCCTTAAGTTCTATGCTATTTAGGATTACTCATAGATTTATGATAACTAGGTTCTTGATAAAATGCATGCTCGAGGTAATGGTCCCCGACTCATGATGACTAGGCAACCTACTGAGGGGAGAGCTCGCAATGGAGGTTTTTAATTAATTACTCTTCTTTACTCTCTTTTCAACTTAAATTTCCATTTTTATCTCTAAATGATCCCGAGTTTTATAGGACTACGAGTTGGAGAAATGGAACGTGATTGTCTGATTGCTTACTGTGCGAGCATGTTGATCTTTGAACGGTTAATGATCTCGAGCGATCCATTTGAAGTTCAGGTCAGTACTTGTGTTTGTGTCTGTCTCATCTTTACATGGTACTGTGCATGCTTTTAAACTGTTATAGGAGACTTTATAAAGATGGGACTCTATAGGTGTCATGGCAATGCCGGACTCACGGAAAACCAGTGTATAGATGTGCCAAACGTTTTACTTAGAAGTGCATGTTGAGAGAGGATTGAGACACTATAGGTTTCGTGGAAGTGCCTAACACATGGAAATATTGGTGAATGTTCCAAATGTCTGAGTATTTATTTTTAAGTGTTGAGACTTTTATAAGGATGACACTCTATGAAGAGGAAACAATCCAGATTATTCCTGAAATATTGGCAACAATTTTGGGTTTCAGAGCCGGAGGGTTCCCACACCAATTGGGGGGATTTATGTATATTTGATGTGATTTATGTATGCATAGTAATTGTGCTAGTTCTGTCATAAGTAATTGAGCCGGGGTGTTTGTCTGTTACCTATGGAGCATTAAGTCGGTTGGTTTACATATATAATGCTTGTTTCTATCTGTAGTTAGCTCTTTCACTCACTATATATATTCACTTGAGTTATTTTCTTCTTTTGGTTTTATGTTCCCAGGAACTTCAATCCATGAATATAGTTCCTCGTCTGAAACTATCTGAGGCATGATCTCGATTTTATTCTTCAACGACTGCCCGGGGCATGACCTAATGACATTACTGATGCATGCTGAAGTTTACATACAGAATTGTTATTGGCTACGAGTTTTGCTCACGAGGCGCCGACAAAACTGGATTAGATGCAATTTTTTGTTATTTAAAGAATCGATAGTCACAAATAGTCTGGTTCAAATCAATTTCAAGTCCTATATTAATGCTTAATATATAAATTTCTTTCTTTTGTATTTGATGATAAGTTAAAAGCTTACATTAGCATAAACTTTGTCTTGGCTGGCATATGCTCCTTGATGGCTATTTAAGTTGGTTGTATTACAGTCAACTGTGATTTTTCCTCGTCAGGCCAAATGATTCATTTATAGATATATTATAATATGTAGCAATAGTGAGTGACAATATATATATAATCGAAGAGAGCTTGAAGAAATGGAAGAGCCTCTACGAAGAGTACATCAGAGATGAGAAATGCATTGCAACTTGATCCTAAGAGTAAAAATGATGCAGCTAAAAATATACGTTAAAAATAGCAGGAGGTTTTAAATTAGGTTATATCTGTAGTAAGGATGTATCGAGGTCTGTGAAAATATTTGTGTAGTTATGTACAGAAGTAATTTTGAAGTGTTTTTAGAGTGTTTAAAAGGGATTTGTAATGAAAAAAAGAATATGCATATGTAGTAATATTAATGAATGAGATGTTTTTTAAAAGAATCTGAATTGAATTTTTTTTGTGTTGATAAATTATTAAGTGTGTAAAAAAAGGCTAAGTGCGTGAAAATATGGCTAAGTGCATCAAAATAAATACATGAAAATGTCAAAGTGTGACAATAACTAAGTGCATCAAAAGCAAGTTTGTGAAAACGACTAAATGTGTGAAAATAGTTAAATTGGTTAAGTGTATGAAAATTACTAGATATAAAAATTGATTAAGTGTATGAAAATTACTAAATATGTGTAATGGCCAAAACCACCAGTATAGAACCAAAACCGCCGGTATAGATAAGACTGTGAAAATGGTTCAGCGTGTGAAAATGGTTAACTGTGAAAATAAAGCAAGTTTGTGAAAATGACTAAGTGTGAAAATGGTTAAGTGTGTGACAATGATTAAGTTTTGAAAATGACCAAGTGTAAGAAATTTTTTAGGTGTGTGAAAATGACCAAGTGTGTGAGTATATCTAACTATGTAAAATGGACAAGTGTGTGAATATAACTAAGTGTATAAAATGACCAAGTGTGTGAATATAACTAAGTGAGTAAATATAACTAAGTGTGTGAAAAAGATAAATGCAAGGCATAATTTTATGAGAGGGAGAGAGAGATCTAGAATTTACAAGTATATGAAAGGCATAATTGTGTGAAATTAATATGTATGCTTAATTGTAAAAATATGGCTAAGTGCATGAGAATAAGTGTGTAAAAATGCCTACCATAAATTTCAGTTGATATAACTTTTGACTCGGGTAGAACTACGTGACCCGTAAAATATCATATCGAAACTTATTCAAAGATCTACATGTTTGACTATTTTCGGTCCAAAAAAATTGTTTTAAGTACTTTCGGAGGTCGGAAAGTTGTTTAGGTCTTAATTTTAGATTTTTTTGTAGTGATATCAATGAATGATTTACTTTTTTTTAAAGGAAATGCTGAATTAAATTTTTTTATTCAGCAACGAGTTATTATTTCATAAATATTGACAATGTGATTAATGTGTGAAAATTATCAAGTATATAAAAATGGCTAAGAGTGTGAAAATTATTAAGTATTTGAAGTCTTTGAAAAGAGTTTGAAGAAATGGAATAAGAATGACCAAGTTCATGTGAAAATATGTGTATGAAAATTGATAAGTGTGTGAAAATGACTAAGCATATGAAAATGATGAACTGTGTGAAAATGATTAAAGGTATGAAAATGACCAAGCGTGTAAAAATGACTAGATGTTTAAAAATAGTTAAGTGTATCAAAACATTTCTGTGGAAATGGCTACCTTGTAAAAATGATTAAGTACATGAAAATAATTGAGTTTCATCAAAACACGTACATGAAAATGACTAAGTGTGTGAAAATGATTACGTGTGTGAAAACGACTAAGTGTGTGAAATTGGTTAAGTTACAAAAAAAATATAACAACATTATGAATGACAACTTTTAACGAGTTTATGAATAAGTATTCAATTGTATCGAGAATCCTTAATTAATCTAATATAACTTCACATAATAATTGAGTATCATGAATGTTTGCATTGAATAACGAGTTTTTTTATATTTCTATCGATGATTTTCCTGGTGTACGGTAAATAATTACAAAAATATCAATTTCAAGAAAAATTGTGAAAAATGGCAATTAGAGCCATATAAATGTCGATTAGGAGCAAAAAAGTGGCGGTTGAGAGGGAGACTGGTGATCGCCTATTTCAACATGGTGTTTGGAGATTGAAACAGGCGATTGGAGGCAATAAACTGGCGATTGGCTTCAACAATGGCGATTGGCACTTTCAGGATGACGTTTAAGGGCTAAAAATAGGCGTTTAAGAGCAAAAAATAGGCGATTGCGTTGTACGTATTTGGTGAACCATTTCCAAGAATTATTATTATTTTGTACGTATTTGGTAAACTCCACTATGTATTTGGAAAACTTCACTACGTAATTGGTTAACCCCTCCAAAAATTATTCTTTTGTACGTACTTGGTGAACTCCACTATGTACTTAGTGAACCCAACTATGTAATTGGTGAACCCCAGTACGTAATTGGTGAACCCCTGCAAGAATTTTTCTTTTGTACGTATATGGTGAACCTCACTATGTAATTAGTGAACCCCACTACGTAATTGGTGAAACTCAGATATGTGATTGGTGAACTCTTCCAAGAATTATTCTTTTGTACATATTTATTGAACCCCACTACGTAATTGATGAACCCCACTACGTAATTAGTGAACATCGACAAGAATTATTCTTTTGTACATATTTGGTGAACCCCGCTAAGTAATTGGTGAACCCCACTATGTAATTGGTGAACCCCATTACGTAATTGGTGAACCCCATTACGTAATTGGTGAATCCCTCCAAGAATTATTTTTTTGTACGTATTTGGTAAACCTCACTATGTAATTGGTGAACCCTTCCAAGAATTATTCTTTTGTACGTATTTGGTGAACCCACTACGTAATTGGTGAATCTCACTACGTAATTGGTGAATTCCACTACGTAATTGTTGAATCCCTCCAAGAATTATTCTTTTGTACTTTGATGAATCTCACTATGTAATTGGTGAACCTTACTACGTAATTGGTGAACATTTCCAAGAATTATTCTTTTGTACGTATTTGTTGAACCCTACTAAGTAATTGGTGAACCCCACTACGTATTGGGTGAACCCAACTCAAAATTATTGAACCCCTCCAAGAATTATTTTTTTGTACGTATTTGGTGAACCTCACTACGTAATTGGAGAACCCCGCTACGTATTTGGTGAACCCCATTACGTAATTGGTGAACTCCTCTAAGAATTATTCTTTTGTACGTATTTCGTGAACCCCACTACGTAATTGGTGAACCTCATTATGTAATTAGTGAATTCCACTATGTATTTGGTGAACAAAAAAAACAAAAAAAAACTGCTACCTGCTGGGCTTTGTGTGGCCTAGATTGCTCCAAATACAATTTAAGAGCCACAAAAACCCAGTATGGATGCCGGGAATTTCTTCCCGGCATCATAAAATTTCCCCAATTACAGAGTGAGTTTGACTCCTAGAGCTATCCAGTCAGATCTTGATGACTGACAAGGGATCAAACCAAAAAAAATTCTAAAATCATGTTTTCTTCTAGTGGAGATTCCAGTTGATATGAACTATTCATACATGATCGAACAACTCTTTTTTTTAAATTATATTATAAATTTTAAGGAGAATGGAAGAATATGATTTAAAATCACGACATCTAAGGTATGAGTATGATGACTTAAATAATTGTATCAACCCAACTTATCATGATCGAACAACTTTTAGAGGTAGAACAGTCGACGGCAAAAGCCCAAAGACATGAAGACTCATTTACAAATGAACTTGTACTCGGATAAGGCAGGGGACCTTGTATGTGAAGCTCCTTGCTTAGAAGGTTGTTACATGTGTAGAATGGTCACACATCTTATTCGTGAACCAACTGAACATGCAATATATCTCTTATGCTCTACCTCATCTGATTGTAGACGACATTCGCATTGGTTAATTGCTGTCAAATTATTCTAGTATAAGGAGACTCAAATTATTCTAGAATATTGTTTACTCATCAGTTGAATTAATTAAGGGAATTAATTTTGCATTCTTTTAGTCTAATAGTTTAGTTTTAACTCATCAGTTACTCTTTTTTTCCCTTTTTAGTAAAAGTGTAATAGTAACATTAGCATAAAACTCATTTTATTTATTTAAATTATATATATATTTTAAGCCGATCAAATATTAACATTAGCATAAAACTCATTTTATTTATTTAAATTATATATATTTTTTAAGCCGATCAAATATTTCCTTTATTATATAAACCATAATTCATTTTTTAAAAAAATATAGGAAAACTTATTTAAATATTTAGCAGTTCCAAATAAATATAACTACCTCCATAATCAAAGTGCCAACCGCCACCACCTATCCATTTATCTTTCAAACACCCATTTTCGAAAAAACCCACAACCCATCTCTTTGAAAACAAAAACCGAAATGTTCTTGGCATACCAAAATGACAAAAAGGTTTTCCATCCTACAAAAGAAACTCGAAGAACTTGAATCTTCACTCAGCAATATAATTCATCTTCCGTTTGATCAAATCCCAAACCATCACTTAAAAGAGACCGAGCAAAGCTTTGTGTTCATTCGGAATCTTCTTTCGGCCGAGCTCGCTTCATGTCCATCCAAACCTCATCACTTAACCCACATTGCACAGAGACTCTCTAAACTTGAGACTGTTTTTGGTGATTGGCAAAGTCCTAGAACTTCAACACTTGACCATATTGTTGATGATAACGATAACGATAACGACTCTACTTGTTCGTGTACCGAATCATGCGTTAATGATGATGGAGAAGCGCGTAACGAGTTTGGCACCGAATTGGTTGGGGACCAAGGTGTGTTTTATGATTGTTTAAATGAAGAGAAGGGAATAGAGTTAGAGGGATTTGAAGTGAAGGGAAGAAGAAGGTTATGTGAAAATTATATGGTAGGAGGTGTTGTGGGTATGATTGTGATTATGGGTTTTCTTATGGTTAGTTTTTCTGGTTGTTTTTTTCAATTTGTGGATTATGGTATTTTTATTGTTCCTACTTGAATACCCAACTTTTCTTTGTAACGCTAACTATTTTTTCCCTTTTCTCCCGAATTGTTAATGTTAATAATTTAAGGTTATAATATTTGTGCTCTTGAGTAATTTATTACTAATAGTTATTCCTTCCAGTTTAAATTCTTTGAAAATGTTAGTTTTTTAGATAAGTCTTTTACTATTTTAACGATTTTTTTATTATCATTTTGTAGTCAGTTTAAAGTGTCTTTGTTTGAATTTGGAGATTTTTTCCAAGAAAGAGAAAAATTGATAAGAATATTATGCAGAAAACATGCTTTAATTTTTTTTTTGGATTAAAAAAATATGAGAATTTTTCCAATGAAACTGAATAATATAATATTGATGAAATCCAAAACAAATTATATTTATTGTCATTGGAATGTGGCCCATAGGAGTTTCACATTTTTTGTATTTTGGTGAAGAACAGAAGGACCCGCCGGTCGTTTTTTCGTTACGAAAAAAGGAAGCTTCCTGTGTCGTTTGACTTATTTTGCCTCCTTGGCACATTATAATTTATACCCATAGAATAGAATGGTACTGTCATGTGGTTCCTCTGACCTCCTTCCTAAGGACGATATGTATCTTTACAAATCACTCAAATTTAGAATAAAGTACCTTCGGTGAACTAATCCTACACCGCAGGTCGGATTCGACAGAACTGCCCAGTCACAGACCAGCTACGGTCGGGCTGCTTCCACGTTCTCACTAAGCCCTTGCACCACCTCAGATAACTCAAAGATTAGGGAAGGAGTCTAAGGTCGTTAAGAGGTCATTTCGACATTGAATTATTCCACTTTCTACCATGGGTCGTGTTAGGGAAGGCTGTGTATATCATCAGGCCAGACTGAGGCGTATTTAGTGCGCCATGTCCTCCTTTCAACCTTTCAACCACTCAACTACTCTTATCTGCTTTGATCGAGACAGAGGGCTTGACCATTGGACAATAAGAGTTTTTTAATAAATGAAACTTGTTACTAAGCATTTCATGTGATAGTAATAGAAACATGCTTCCTAGTATTTTGCACGTGTGGATTTCTAATTTTCAAACGTGATAGTTTTAGTTTTTTTTAATTGCCAATGTGGTTACTTTTTATATGAAAAATGGGTAGACAAATAGTTACTCCATTGAATGTCATGGACATTGTCTCAGTCACCACATTTCTTTCTTGTAGGATCGCTGCAAAATCTTTTTACGTTCACGTCATTGCATAATATGTTAACCCTAATAAACGATTATAGAGAATGTGTTGAACCTAGAGGTATCAAATGAGCCGGTACGGCATGACACGGCACAGAATATCCGGACACATGTGAGGCTCGCTGGGGCGGCACGCTTAACATTGTTACGACACAATTTAACATGTGTGCCTTAAGTGTGTCGTGCATTAAGTGTAATGTGCTTTAGGTGTGCTGTACCTTTATTGTGTCGTGTCTTAAGTGTGCTGTGTAATAATAAAAATATAAATTATAATTAAGGTGAGATAAAAGTGATTTAATTTAAAAATAAACACTGAATTATGCTAAAATAAATGGAATATAGTATAGGTAAGAACACAAATTATTTAAAAGGGAGATAATTCTTCATCTATGTCTAATTCTAAAAAATCTTCAATTATGTCATATGTTCTTACTTGAGCTTTTGAAGATGCATCTTGCCACTCATACAAGCAGATAAGTGTCTCTATTATATCTCCCCCTAGCCTACTCCTCCTTTCGTCCAATACGCGATTACCTACACTGAAAGCAGATTTCGATGCTACCATAGAAGACAGGTGGTGTTAGTATATCATGTGTCATAATCGAAAGTATGAGAATTGACCCTTGATACACTTTCCACCATGCAAGAATATCAAAATTATTTTTTAGTTCAATAAAAATAAAAGTTTAAAAAAATTTAGCAATTTCGCTAGATGCTTTTTGTTTACCGGTTACCTCTGCAATAATATTATAATATGGATCATCTACTGAGTTATTAATAATCTTTGATGATGATGATGATGAAGAAGAAGAAGCCTTTTGATTAGCTTTCGATGCATACTTCGATTCGTAGTTAGAATATAATTGAAATAATCCATCTTTAATATGATCCATAAATGTAATAACGTACTTCTCTCTCATATTTCTTGCAATTGCGTACATCACACCCCCCTACGGCCGATATTTTTACTCTAGGGTCTAACGTAGTAGCATAAATAAATATAGGATTATCACACTAATACTTCTTATATTTTTTCTCCATTTTCACAACTTTTTTCAAACATAGAATTGCCTCTAAATTTTACAAGTACAAGAGAAATTCTTAGCAAATGACTAAGAACAATACTTGAAGTACAATAATATACACTAGATAATTTATTAGTTGCATTATAAAATGGTTCTAAAAACTTAATAAATGCATTGGTAATCAAACAAGTTTCATGAGTAAATTCAAATTCTTGTTTAGAACCTAGATATGAACAAATTACATCCCAATATGTTTGTGCATTGTACAACATGAGGTAAGTTGAGTTCCATCTAGTATCTACAACATGTGTAAGTTTTCTAGGTTTAAATCGAAATACTTTACATGCTCTTAAGTATTCTTGTTCTCTAGTGTTAGATGAAGTAATAACATAATTGCATCTTTAATAGATTTTAAATGCGTATATATCTCTTGCATGCCATCTTTAACGATTAAATTTAAAATATGACATATACATCTCATATGAAATAAAATACCACCATGAGTAGGAAGCAAACTATCCTTAAATATATTAATAGCGCTATCATTAGCACTAGCATTGTCAAGTGTGATGCTATAAATTCTAGAAGCAATATCATATTCATTTAAAATATTCATTATAGCATTAAAATAGTGGAACCTTTATAAGGATACTCACATATACGAAAACCAATGATTCGTTTTTGTAGCATCCAATTATTGTCAATATAGTCAGTAGTAACACATATATATTAGCATTAAAAGATATTTTTAATGCTATAATTGAGGTTGTCTAGGAGAATTAGGATCACTATTTCTTTTCCGGAGTTAGCGGCACGTAAAGCCGGACATATGTTATTCTAAATATGTCTTTTCATTGTACCAGTCTCACGGTTGGGTGCATACAAATAAACTACTTCACATAACTTGTACTTAATCTTTTGCACGGGCTTACCATTCTTAATTAACTTCTATAAGGTAAAATAGTTCCATACTCTAGATGTTTCACGCTTTCTTTTCTTTGATTTCACAGTGGTGGCCGTACTACCTATGGTATTGTTGGTGTTTTGGCATCCTGGATCTTCTCCTCTAAGCTCATCAATATTATCTTCACCATATCCTAGGTTCTCAAGGTCAAGATCTCTAGGGTCCATTCTAAGGGGGTTTAAACGAGCTAAATATGCAAATTCAATGAAAAAATATAAGATACTGTAAAAAATGGAGGAAGGATTGTAGCACGTGCGTCTTGATAAAATTACCATACTCACACGTACATAAACACTTAGCAAAAATTAACAATAATATTAAAAATTTATAAGATAAAATAGACTATATATATATAAATAAATAGCAATATAGAAGTAATAAATTTAAATTTAAAAGAAATACCGTAGAATGAAAAAATATGAAGATTCAGAGTGCTTGCAGAGTTGTAGGGAAAGAGAAAAAATTAATTGAGACATTAGAATCTTATAGGAAGAAGTTGTAAGCTTGAATTAGTAGATGATATAGATTGAGGACTAGAGATAGATGATCCAGAATGAAGACGAAAACTATTTGAATGAGTAGAGCTCGTGGGTATATATGGCTGTAGGAGTGCAAATAAAAAACTAAAAAAAAATACAAGGCAACGGTAATATGACCGTTTCCTTGCTCAATTTGGCCCAAAATGGGCTTAACAAACACAATTAGCTATTTTCCATTATGCCATTGCCATCTTAATTTAATTGGGTCAACGGATCGTGCCAGGCACAGCACAATCCATTCGCATGGTGGATCCAGCACGACACAACATCTTAATCGTGCTGTGTCGTGTCGGAACTAGCTTAAAATTCTTGGCCCGTTACGAGAACATGATTATGTACTGTGTTTGGTCCGACACATGAACTACTGTGCCGTGTATGGCCCGGCGCGCATGTTACACGTGCCGTGACACCGGGCTGGCCGACGGCCTAGAACTTATTAACACCTCTAATTGAACCTTAAATTTGTAGACGAATTTTAATGGCGAAACCCAACGAGTTGGCAACATGGCTATTAATGCTTCCAATATGTATATGGACATAAAAGTTTTGCGTTTTATCTCTCTCTTTGCGTATTATCTCTTCGTGAGTTTCAGCTCTTCACCAGAAGAAGAGGTGAGTTATTTTTCTTGTCAGTCTACCTTCCTTTTCTTCTCATTTTTTCTCCACCTAAATCTATGACGTTTTTCCACTATATATCTAAATTTATGATGTTTTTATTCGATAGTGTTTATTCCATGAATGTTTTTATAGATCTAACTTAAATCTATAAATTTTAGAGGTTGATTGTGTAGATCTTTTATCAGATCAATTGACAGAATTACTTCAACTGATTTAAGCAGGCCAAGTCTTTTTATTAGATAAAACCCAAATGAATTATTCAAGCTTCACGTCAAACATTCTTCATGATCCATCAACCCAATATCGTCATCATCGAAGACCTATTTCCCTTACTGCATTGCTGTCATCATCACGTGCTTCATAACAGCCATTTTTTGGTCTTTCATAACAATAGCCGTTATTGCTTTCTCTCTCCATCCAATAAATTTTATTTTCTATGTCTAGGTGTCATTCTCTTTGTACAGGTGTCCATCTTTCTTCATTCACTGTATTTAATGAGCAAAAGCTCCCCATTGTAATAACAACAATGATGGAATATTCACAAATATTTGAAAACCCAATTTGGTATCAGAGCAGGAAACTGCTATCTCTTCTTCTTCACCATGTCAAATTCTTCAGCCACTGAAAACTTGAATTATACAGCAGCTGCAACGAACAATGCTACGAATTCAAACACTGCCCAAACCACTACTCCAAACAACTCTATCAATGCCCTTGCCAATTTGCCCAATGTTTTGCCGAACAATATGATTACATTATCAATTCGACTTGATAGACACGATTAGGTATTTTGGAAATCACAAATCTTATCCATTGTTCGAGCTTATAACTTAGAGCCCTATCATCTCAGCATTATCCCTGCTCCAGATGAATTTATCCCGAATCAAAGTTACTAAGAAAGAACTCCCGGGAAGCACCATTCATTCTAAACCCAAATTTTATTTTATGGCGCAAGACATATCAACATTTTATGAGTTGGTTACTGTCATCAATCATGGAGGCCATGTTCGGCCATGTAGTTAGATGTGCTAGCTCATATGAAGTTTGGACCTCTCACTCCAAAGCTCGCACTCTGCAACTTCGATTTCAGCTTCAAACCGTAAAGAAGGGAGCCATGAATATCAACGACTACATCTTAAAGTTGAAGTCAATCGTTGATAGTTTATCAGCTAGTGGACCACTATTCAGTGATGAAGACCTCCTACTTTATATTTTTGGAGGATTGGGCAGTGAATATGACCCGGTTGTGGTCAATATCACTTGAAGGTAGGATTCCATTTCAATACAAGAGGCACAATTCCTTCCGTAAAGCCAAGAACTCAGGATTGACCAACTTAACAGTTCGTCACTCTTGATGTTACCAACCCGACTGCTCACTTTACAAATTTTTCTCGCGGACCAAACAGAGGCCCTCCACAGCAGCAAAATTCTCATTTCAGAGGCTTTCAGAATTCTCGAAGCCATGGCAGAGGTCAAAGCAACAGAACTGGCTCACGACCTGTATGCTAAATTTGCCGTAGAACTGGTCATTCAACATATAATTGTTACAGCAGAGGTTTGATTACGACTATCAACCTGCCTCAAATCAGCCTTATAATGCTTATCAACATGGACAGAGCAATAAAAACTTTGCTCCTCAGAACACACAGTCTCAGTCCAGGCCTGCAGCTTATCAAGCATCCCCCTCAAATCCAGTTGATGATGCTAATTGGTATATGGGCAGTGGTCCCACCAACCGCATAACCAATGACTTGAGCAAACTTTCATTGAAAACAGTCTACAAGGGCAAAGATAAATTTGCTGAATAAACATTAAATGTTATTTTTAGTGGGTGTTAAATTTAGAAGTTAGTGAAAAAAATAAAAGGTCAAGAGTTTTTGTAGATGAAAGGTCAAGGGGTAATAGATTTAATTGTTTTTCAGTTTTTTTGGCAAGAGTAGAGTCTATATAAAGGCCTTGTTGATTTCATTTGAAAAACAACTTAGAGGAATACAAAAGTTAAATATTTCCAGTGAGTGTATTTTAGTTTACAAATTGGTATAAGAGCCAATGGTGAATGTGATGGCTCAAATGCCGTTACCGCGACTAACAAAGGCGAACTACGAGAACTGGAGCATTCAAATGAAAGCTCTTCTCGGATCTCAAGATGCATGGGATGTGGTTGAAGAAGGTTTCGAAGAACCAACAAATATCACAGGATATACGGCGGCTTAAAACAAGGCATTGAAAAAGGCGCGAGCGAAGGATAATGCGGCATTATACATGTTGTTCCGAGCCGTTGATGAGTCGGGCTTTGAGAAGATTGCCGGTGCAACTACTTCAAAAGAAGCGTGGGACATTTTAGGAAAAGTGTTCAAAGGAGCCGACCGAGTCAAGCAAGTGCGTCTCCAAACTCTTCGTGGCGAGTTGGAGAGCATGAAGATGAAGGAGTCGGAAAGTGTATCTGACTACATCACGCGTGTACAAGCCGTGGTGAACCAACTCATTCGTAATGGCGAAGCGTTAACCAATGCGCGAGTTGTGGAGAAGATTTTGAGATCATTAACCGACAATTTTGAGAATGTTGTGTGTGCGATAGAAGAGTCAAAGGACCTTTTGACGCTCACAGTCGACGAGCTTGCCGGTTCTCTCGAGGCACACGACCAACGTAAGAAGAAAAAAAAAGGAGGAGACACTCGAGCAAGCACTTCAAACCAAGGCGTCAATCAAAGACGAAAATATATTCTATTCTCAAAATTTTTGAGGTAGAGGGCGTGGCCGTTGAAGTCGTGAAAATGGTCGCGATGGTCAAGGCAGCAGTCATGAAAGGTACTATAAGGAGAAGGGACAATCGAGCCAACCAAATTGGCGTGGAAGAGGACGTGGTCGAGGAAGAGGTGGCCGGTCGAACTATTCCAACTTCGAATGCTACAAGTGTTACAAGTATGGTCACTATGCGAAGGATTGCAACTCTAACAAATGTTATAATTGTGGTAACATGGGACATTTTGCAAAAGATTGTCGAGCTGATTAAAAGGTGGAAGAAACAACCAACCTAGTCTTGGAAGACGAAGCGAATGAAGGCCTTCTCTTGATGGCTCAAAATGAAGTCAACATCAACGATGACACTCTGTGGTATCTCGACTCGGGGGCAAGCAACCATATGTGCGGTCATGAGTGCCTATTCAAAGAGATGCAAAAGATTGAAGATGGTCATGTGTCATTTGGAGATGCATCAAAAGTGGAGGTCAAAGGCCGACGTACGGTTTGTTACTTACAAAAGGATGGCTTAATAGGGTCAATCCAAGATGTTTATTATGTACCAGACCTCAAGACCAACATTTTGAGTATGGGGCAACTCGCGGAGAAAGGTTACTCGATACTTTTAAAAGACCGAGTACTACACTTGAAGGACAAGCAAGGGCGTCTGGTTGCTCTAGTCGAGATGGGAAGAAATCGGATGTACAAACTGAATTTGAGAAGCGTGCGAGAAAAATGTTTGCGAGTCAATGTAGAAGACAAGGCGTCGCTGTGGCATCTCCGCTTTGGTCACCTGCATCATGTGGTCTAAAAGAGTTAGCAAAGAAGAACATGGTGCACGGGCTGTCGAACATGGACTATGAGGGTAAATTTAATGAAGAATGTGTGCTTGGCAAGCAAGCGAGAACCTCATTTCAAAAGAAGGCAGAATATCAAGCTAAACATACTCTCGAGTTGACTCATACCGACATATGTGGACCAATCGCCCTTGAATCTTTCAGTGGGAAAAGGTATTTCATTTCCTTTATTGATGATTTCTCACGAAAAACTTGGGTTTATTTTCTGAAAGAAAAATCCGAGGCATTCAAGGTGTTCAAAAAGTTCAAAGTGATGGTGGAGAAGGCAACTGGTAGACACATCAAAGCCGTACGATCCGATAGAGGTGGCGAGTATACTTCGACGGATTTCATGGAGTATTGCGAGGAGCAAGGCATAAGGAGATTTCTAACCGCACCATACTCTCCTCAACAAAACGGTGTGGTCGAGAGGAAGAACCGGACTATTCTCGACATGGTTCGATCAATGCTCAAGAGCAAGAAGATGCCGAAGGAATTCTGGGCAGAAGCCGTGCAATGTGCCATCTATGTACAAAATCGATGTCCACATGTGAAATTAGATGATCAAACACCACAAGAGGCATGGAGCGGACAAAAGCTGACAACGTCTCATCTCAAAGTGTTCGGTAGTGTGGCTTATGCACACGTACCAGATCAACGAAGAATGAAGCTCGAAGACAAAAGCAAAAGGTATATTTTTATTGGGTATGATGAGAAGACAAAATGGTACAAGCTACTCGACCCGATAAGCAAGAAGGTGATGGTAAGTCGTGATGTGCGAGTAAATGAAGCAAGCGAGTGGGACTGGAACAAGTCGAGGGAGGTTATCATCGAAGTTGGAGAATCATCAGTCGTTGCACCAACAAGTATACCAACAAACTCTGAAACTATCGATGATGAAGATGAACCACGACAACCAAAAA
Source organism: Datisca glomerata (assembly GCA_003255025.1). Classification (NCBI taxonomy): domain Eukaryota; kingdom Viridiplantae; phylum Streptophyta; class Magnoliopsida; order Cucurbitales; family Datiscaceae; genus Datisca; species Datisca glomerata. The sequence continues at coordinate 140,403 of QANY01005609.1, read as the reverse complement.
TGTGAAGTTTGCAAGATTTGTATGATGCGACAAATGAGGTACACCTTGTATGTCTTTTAGCAGATGCTGAAAATATCAGCTTTGAAGAGGCGGTGCGAGACAAGAAGTGGCAAACTGCCATGAACGAGGAGATTAAGGCTATTGACCGCAACAACACATGGGAGCTAGCATAATTGCCGAAAGGCAGTCAGCCTATTGGTGTGAAGTAGGTGTTCAAGAAAAAGATGAATGCTCAAGGTGAGATAGAACGGTACAAGGCGAGACTTGTTGCGAAGGGATACAAGCAAAAGATAGGAATCGACTATGACGAGTTGTTTGCTCCTGCTGCAAGAATGGAGATAATCCGATTACTCATTTCATAAGCTGCTCAATTCAAATGGCCAATATTTCAAATGGATGTCAAGTCGGCATTCTTGAATGGTGTACTCGAAGAAGATGTCTACATCGAACAACCACCCGGGTTCATGAAAATCGGAGAAGAGAAGAAGGTGCTAAAATTGAAGAAGGCGCTTTACGGATTGAAGCAAGCACCGCGGGCATGGAATACACGTATCGATACATATTTCAAGGAGAACGGGTTCAAGAAATGTCCCTACGAGCATGCCCTTTACGCAAAGAAGAATGGAGATAACGTGTTATTTGTTGCTCTTTATGTCGATGACCTCATTTTTACGGGAAACAATGATGAGATGATAGAAGAGTTTAAGGGCACATTGACACGGGAATTTGAGATGCCAGATTTGGGCTTGATGAAATTTTTCCTTGGTTTGGAGGTTAGACAAGTAGATACGGGTATTTTTGTATCACAGGAGAGATGCAAAAGAGATTTTGAAGAAGTACAAGATGACAAATTACAACCCAGTATCAAAACCACTGGAACTAGGTGCAAAACTCTCGAAGTTCGATGGAGGAGAACGTGTCGATACGAGTAGATACCGGAGTTTGGTAGGAAGGCTTCGCTATCTCACATGCAGAAGGCTGGATCTTTCATTAAGTGTCTGTATTATAAGTCGGTTCATGGAGGAGCCGGTTTATTCACATTGGAAGGCGGTGAAGCGAATCCTACGGTACATCCAAGGAACGGTGTCACTCGGGTTGTTCTACTCGAAAACAGAAGATTACAAGTTGGTTGGCTACTCCGACAACGATTGGTGCAGAGACATAGACGATCAAAAAAGTACATCGGGATATGTGTTCTTTATGGGAGATACTACGTTTACTTGGCTTTCAAAGAAGCAGCCAATCGTGATGCTCTCGACGTGTGAAGCTGAAAATGTGGCAGCATCTTGGTGTGTATGTCATGCGATGGTTTAGAAATTTGTTGATCAAGATGGAGCTAAAGAAACTAGGTGCAACCGTGATTCAAGTTGACAACAAATTGACAATGGAGTTGGCAAAGAATCCAATGAACCATGAAAGTAGCAAACACATTGACGTTCGTTTTCACTTTATCCGAGATCATGTGAAGGAAGGAAGTGTGGAATTGGTGCATGTGTCAAGTCAGGATCAAGTTGCGGATATCTTCACAAAACCGCTACCGAAATTACTTCTCGACAAATGCAAGAAAATGATTGGCATGACGGATGGTAGAAACATTTAAGTTTATGGGGGAGTTTTGTTGAATAAGCATTAAATGTTATTTTTAGTGGGTGTTAAATTTAGAAGTTAGTGAAAAAATAAAAGGTCAAGAGTCTTTGTAGATGAAAAGCCAATGGGTGATAGATTTAATTATTTTTCAGTTTTTTTGGTAAGAGTAGAGTCTATATAAAGGTCTTGTTGATTTCATTTGAAAAATAACTTAGAGGAATACAAAAGTTAATATTTTCAGTGAGTGTATTTTAGTTTACAAAATTGACCGTGGGTAATGGTGAGTCTCTTAAAATTACACACATTAGCAAATCTCTTCTCAATACCAGAAACAGATACATTTCATTATCATTGGACCAAATACTTTCCGTTCCTTTTTGTACCAAAAATCTATTGAGTGTCTCTAAGATTGTTCAAGATAATGATGTTATTGTTGAACTTGACTCAATTTTTTACTTTGTCAAGGACAAGAGTATGAAGGAAATTCTTCTACAGGGTGTGCTTGAAAATGGACTTCATCACATCCCCAAGCTACAACAACTAAGCAACGTCCAAGTCTATCTACTGCTTTATTTTCTGCCTTCACTTTTCTAGCTCAAAGTAGGAATTTCACTACAAGAAAAATCTAATATTGCGACGGTTATACGGCAATGGTTTGTTAAAATATCGTTAATTGTTCCAAAGGAGAAGTAATTGTGACGGTTCACTTAACCGTCGCAAATGTTGAATATATGCCAACGGTTTTAAGCGAATCGTCGGAATTGCCTAATATATGCCGACGATTTATTTACACCGTCACAGTTGGAAGAGAAGTTCACCCGGTTTGCCGATTGTTCGACCAAACCATTGGGAGATGGTCTATTGCTACAGATTTAAAAAATCGTGCAATAGAAAACCCTAAATTAATTTTAGTGTTGTCTATTGCTACTGTTTAGAAATTCGTAACAATAGAACATATCCCGATGGTGCGACCAAACAGTCGGCAAAGCATGATGAGTTTCTTTTCCAACTGCGATGATTTAGCTGAACCGTCGCAGTTGGAAGACAAACTCGGCCGGTTTCACCGACGATTCACACAAACTATCAGGATAAGTGTCTATTGCTACGGTTTTTAAAAACCATAGCAATAGATAAACCTAAATTACTTTTAACCCGTGCCTAGCTACAAACCCTCTTCCCCATTTTTCCTTCTTCCCCATTTTCCTCTGCACTAGTGATCTCTAATGACAGGCGACTCCTAGTTGTAGCTCAGCTCGTGGTCCTCATCTTCCATGAACGTTGACAGGCGATCTCAACCCCGAAAAAGGTAGCTCAGCGTAACTCTCCCGTAGCTCAGTCCGTGTCCTCCTCCCCACCCAGCAACGATCTGCACGTGGGTTTGCTGCTAAATTCTTGGTCAGTAAGTTTTAGTTTTCTTATTTAATTATCTGTGTTGTTGTGTTATGATGAGTTTGATGGGAAAAATTTGTGAATTTTAGTTGTTTTCGTGTTGTAATTTTAGTTGATTTTGATTTTATGTTGGCCTTATAGAGAGCATTTATGATTATGTTGGGGTTTATGTGATTTTGGTTCTGGTTGTTCTTATTGGGTTTTTTGGTTGGTATTATTGTCTGGCAGTCTTGATTCTGGTTTGGATCTATGGTTTTTTGGGATCTGATTTGGTTTGGTTTTGGTTCTGGTTGCTCTTATGATTATGTTGTTGGTTTATGTGGTTTTAGTTTCTTTCATGAAAATAAAGACCATTTTCATGTATTAATTTGTATCAATTAGCCATACTAGCTCAAGAAATAGGTTTAGTTATAGGCATTGAGAAATTCGGTTCTGGTTGTTCTTGCAATCTGTTTGTTTGTTCATTTTGTTTAAAAAATATTTTTCTAACAACTATTAAAAGTAAGGGGAAACAACATATAGAGACCAATTAGCTTTGGATCTATGGTTCTTTGGGATCTGATGGATCACAATTCGGTTAGGTCACCAATTTTCATTTTATAAAATTTTAGTAATGAGTAATGTGCAGGATTGCACCATGACCTCGTCAAGAAGTCAATCATCACGTTCAGATACTCAATTGAGTATTGACTCTCCAACTGAAGCTGGAGGATCAAATCCACATCATGATATGAATATGGAAACATGAGGTTTGTTCGCTCTTATTCAAGTTAATTGAGATAATTAAATAATGTTTCATTTAATTATCATAATGTCATTCAATATTTTGTTAAATAGAACCATCTAAGCGGCGTGCGCGAAGACGAATACAATTGACATCTATATGGGCCAGATCAAGTGAGGATAGAATACATGTGGCTTTCAATGCCCATGGTCAGGTCATCGGTGCTAATAAAGGAAAGTTTGTAAGCTTTTGTGGTACCGTTTCTAGACGACATAATATTTTACCCATACAATATGATTGGAAGCATGTGTCGCGGTATCATAAAGATCAAGCGTGGAAAATAGTGAATGTATGGTTGCTTGTATGTTCACACACACACACACACATATATTTAATTGCGTATTAATCTTTTGTAGTCAAAATATGCCATAGAAGAATGTCATAAAGCATATGTTTTGACATCCTTAAATGTAAGATGGAAGGATGAGAAAAGCAGAATAAAAAATGAATATATGGCGAGATATGAAACGGAGGAAGAGGCATTAGAACACTGGAATGATGCTATTCCAAAAGAGAGTTTTGTTACGATAATTCGTAAATGGTACTGAGAAGAAGGAAATGTATGATTTTTTACTATACATCTATGATTAATTGTATGTGAAATATATTAACTTTTATTTATCTTTCATAAATATAAAAGCAATTTGTAACTAACAGAAGATCATGGAGCAAACTAAAACACCCTCACACGTTGGGACGTACCAGTATACCAACGTTAAGAGTAAAAATTATAAATTCTTAACTTTATAATTGTTTTAATCAGCTTTATTTTAAGTATTAATCATATGTTCTCATTTTACAGACACAAGAGCTTCAAAGAGAGCCCTCAAGAAGTGAGCTATTTGTAGACTCACATGAACGGAAAGATGAAACTTATGTAAATGAAGAGACTGCAAACATTGAAGTAAGTATAAGTTGTAATATTAATACTAAGTTTTTAAATAGTTATTTCATGTTTACTCATACTGAGTCTTAATTTTGTATTATAGGCGAAACTTAAAGAGCGCATGAGTCAACTTTCTCGTGGTGATTATGATCCAATATCACCAAACGACATCAAGTATTGGGTCTAGAGTATCCTGGATGAGTGCGTTCATTAAGACACGGGGTAACTCCATCTCAAGTGTTCGCGCATTATCATGGGAAATCATCCACGCAGGATTCTACTCATTTATCAACTGAGCTAGAATCCCAACGTGCACGAGTAGCTGAGTTTGAGGCTCAATGCGCACATGTGCCTCAGCTAGAGGGTGAATGTTCAGAGGTGTATGAGAAATATGACTAGGTGCAGGCTGAATGTTCAGAGATACGCTCCCAGCTTAGCTTAATTATAAAGTTTATGCAAGACTCTAGTAAAGACTAGGGTAGCCTTTTGTTGTTTAACGTTATTTAATACTTATGAAATATTTTGTTATTTCAAAATTTCATACTTTGAACTCATTGAATAATTTGTATTGATAATCCATTATATTTTGGATATCTAATTAATGATTTAATATTTTATAATGTGCTCTATAAATATATAGAATGATACTCACTACAACAACAAAAAATCCTATGATAGAGGCTAAAAAACGCTATCATAGGATTTTCATAGTGTTTTTCATAACGCTATGGTTGTCAACGTTATCAAAACTCCCACCTTACGATAGCATTTAAAAATGCTATCATAACTACTATTAATAGCGTTTAAAAAACGCGATTGTAACCTTTTAATAGCATTTTTGAAACGCTATAGAAAGCGTCCCACTGCGCTTGTGACTTTCTATAGCGTTTATAAAACGCTATCGAAAAGTTACGATAGCATTTTTTAAACGCTGTTAAAAGTAGTTATGATAGCATTTTTTAAACGCTATGGTAGGGTCGGAGTTTTAATAATGTTGACAAACATAGCATTTCGAAAAATGCTATGAAAACCCGAGGGTAGTGTTTTATAAACGTTATTATAAGCGTAGCAACAATGTGAGACTTTTTATAACGTTTAAAAAATGCTATTGTGACTTTTCTATAGCATTTTTTAAATGCTATAGAAGGGTTACCAAGCGCAATATGACGCTTTCTATAGCTTTTAAGAAACACTATTGTATGTCTAACCATATCATAACTACAAGTAATTTAACTAATGTATCAAACAAATAATATAAGATCATCCATTAAATCACTAATTTAAAATATTTAATTAAAAAAATTTACTAATAAAGATTCATATCAAATACAATATCAAATGTCCAAAAAACCCCACAATATGTTCATATCACATATTACAAATATTTTGAGTTGTATCAAATATCACAAATACAAGCCAAAGTTTTCATCAAAGAACTTCCATGTCTTCTTGTTGGAATCATATTCCCTATCACTATATGGAACCACACACTACCTGAATTTCTATATGTTTGTTATATTTTTTGTAGACCTATATTAAAAAAATAATTATTATAGTTCAATATCCACTTATAAACATATATATTATCTCTATAAAAGGCTTTCCAATATTTAGACATGTTATCTATAAGATTGTAATCTGGATTGCAAAACCCTATTTCTTGAAATACATATTTTTCATGCATCTATGTTCTATCCTTGAAAATGCATATATAATAGCAAGTTAGAAAAATACCATAAGCAAATCCAACACAGATGCAAGAACAAAAGTATAAATCCAACATTTCAATCCACATTTAAGAACCAAGACTAAACCAAGAAGAATTATTATATTTGACCTTGCTGGTAAATCAACAAGAGACAAAAGCCATACCAACATAGTTAAAGACAATATTGATCGAAGATGCATGATATCTTTTATTAGCAAGCATGGTTGTTAAACTACCGATCTGGATCGTAGGGTCTTACGATTTTACAATCATGTCTAAACCCACACGATTCGATTCATAGGTAGAATCTTAAATTAGGAAGATCTTACAATCCTATTATATTTTTTATCTTAGATTAGTAAGATCTTACAACCCTACTACGATCTTATGATCCCACTAATCATAATTTTGTAAGGTATTCATAAGAAAACAATATAAAGTTTATTTAAATTGTTCAATTTTTTAGTTATTATTTATTTATTTAAATTGTACTTTTATAAGATAGTAAATTTTATCGTTGATTAATTAATTATATTCAATAATTTTAATATGTAATTTGGTAAATTGTATTTTTTATAATATTACTATTATATAGTAGGATCTTACGATACACGATTCGATTCATAAGACCTCCCCACGATCTTAGATAGGATCAAGATTCTAACATTATTTCTAGTAAAGATGCCCAATATCATTTATAGTATATATCTACAACTATATTATAATCTAAATGTGAATATAGTAAAAAGCTATTAAAATCCTATACATTAAAAGTCAAACCGCATTGTTTAAGTTCTGTTGGTCTACTGGCAATCAAGTTTCGTAAGAACAAATGTATAAAAGGATATAAGATAGTCACACAGCAATTATAGGGAGGCTTTGCTCGCAATTAATCTTCCAAGAGCCTTAGTATTTTTAGAAAGTTGTTACTAAGAACCAAACATCAATGCAAATATATATGTATATGGAACCGTCATTTGTATATGCAAAATTTTCTCTAGTAGCAGCCAAAATTCACGAAGAAGATAGAAAACCATCCAAAATCTAATTTCTGATCCAAAAATCCGTATTCAACAACTCATATTTGTTGTATTGTAACCGACTAAGGCACTAATTATAATCATATTTATTGCATAATACCATTGGTTAACAGCAGAGCTAGTGAGAAACTGACTAATAGTATGGGGGTGGGGCCTGGGGCTCACAAGTTTTTTTTAAGGTAATATAATTTTTAATTAAGAAAATAGAGTTACAGACACACTAAAGTCTGAAACAAAACTATCAGATTTAAATATAAATAAATCATTACAAATGTCATATAAGATCAATATAAATCTAATATCGTATGGGACTCACAAGTGAGTAGAAAAGAAATATGCCAAATGAAGAAAATGTCAAAGGAAAATGACACGTGTTGCGATTACACATAACAAATAAGCTTTTAGGTTTACGAAGACACATGAAACAAGTCGATTGTCCGAAAAAATTTATAGGAAATGGGGACCATCATTAAGATCATACCTCCTGTTGGGACAAATCTGGCAAGGCATCACTCGTCCTGCGCAATTAAAATCCACGAGCATTTACACTTGTCCTAGCAAAGATGTTGACGAGTAATTGAGGGCTAAATTTTAGCGGAATGGGATTTATGATCAGAGCTATATTTCTATTTTAATAATTTAATGAAGATCAAAAGTTATTAATATCTAGTGAAATAATTGAGAAAGACCAAATCTATAATAGAATATTAAAATAAAAATCACTTGGAAACAATGCGCTTAAAAGAGAACTAATCTACTTTGCTTACCCAGTAGTCCAAGCTCATAAATCTTCGATTATAGTTCAAATATATCTTTTCCCCAATGAATATCACAACAAATTTTTTTTCATCATCTCATCTGGTAATCTATAATTAAATTTGAAAATATTCTTAAAAATAAAAAAATAATAAAGGAGTATAAGAGTCTTGATACAAAGACACTCAAATAAGTGTTAATAAAGATGGAGTCAAGAACAAAAAGAACTGAAGCAAAAAATCAAAAGATGTCGAAGAAGACTTCGAAATTAAAAGTTACTACAGATAGCAAAACAAATTGAAACTACCCAGTACCTATTAGCAGTAATTGAAAGATGAAAAAACTAAAAACCCCATGAAAACCAATTAAGTAAGGAGATGGCAATACATATAGCAGAGAAAGTGGTATGAAGCTAACAATTAAGAAACTAGAAGACAATATGTGTACTCACATAGATTTACCAAGAGCTTTTATAATCTTTGTGCCTTAACCCAAAATCATGTAAAACTAGCTACTTGGTTGTAGCCACCAACTCTTTTGTATGTAAAGAACCCAAACAAAGGAACAAAAGCTAACACCTTTACACATATTTAGATTGCTACTTAAGTTTTTTAAAATGATTTGAAATGCCAAAGGGAAGCCCTGAAATTTCGCATCTTCACTACATTTTTTTTATCCAAAAGCCCAGTTTCAATAAAACCAACAGGCACCCTAGTAATGCCATTAACAACGCTGATAACTATACTAAAAGACAATCATACATTTTCTTGATAATTATTTTCATCCTCATAGAAAAAAGAAGCTGCAAGAACTTAAAAATCTCTTCATTCAATCTATACCAACTTCACTCTTACGCTTCTCAAAGAATCAATAACAATTGTAATCTTACCATGATACTTCTGTTCTCTTTTCAGGTGCACATAAACAGTGGGCATTCCCTTATCCAGCAGTCGCTCTCCCAATAGTTTGCCGATCTTCATTGCATTACTATACATTAGAGGCTGCTTCTGGAAAATCCTAATTTACTCAGACAAATTGCGCTGAGAAAATTGCTTTTCCAAAAGTAGCAATTTTTTTAACACAAAAGATATTATAATGAAACCCTAAAAACAAGACAATAAATCATAAAAATTAGATAAAATTCACAAAAATTAGACATGAATTTCAGATTAAAACCCACATTGCAAGAAAAAAAGCCTTACCTCTGGTTCTGACATTCGCCTTTTCCAAGGTATGCAGCAAAAATCAAAGTGGGAGAGAGTTAGGAGACATAGCTGCGACATAGAGCTGAGAGAGAGAGAGTTGTAGAGCTAAGAGAGAGATCTGCGAGAGCTTGTTGCAAGCTTTAAGATAAGCTGAAGAACAGCTGTGAGATATTATTCAATAATGCTTTAGGCTGGTTTTTGGTTTTGTCCTCACACCTTGGCCCGTGAAATAATATGGCTTCTTATAGCATTTCAACATAAAATATGGTCGTTAAGTGCTATGAAAGCACTTAATTGTTGTAGTGACTGACTATAATGAAATACATACCATGTTAAAATTATGTTAATATGCATGAATTTTTTGGAATAAGTAAAAATAGGAATGAGGCTGTGAAAGCAGTGTTCTTTGTGACGGTATAAGAACCGTCGTAAAAAATTGGGCGATGACAAATTAGCGATGATTCTAGAACCAACACATTTAAGCTCCTTATTTGGGGACGGTTCAAGAACTGTCGTTATATAGAAATTGTGATGGTTATAAAATTGTCGCAACAAACCGTCGCGATAGATCCTATTTAGCGACGGTTTCAAACCGTCAATAAAGATAAAATAGCCGTCACTAAAGATAAAATAATCGTCGTTTTAGAGTCTTTGTCGCGATGTTCCTCCAACAGTTGTCAAAACCGTTAGTGATTCAATCCTGACGGTGGCGATTGCAACGGTTCCACAACCGTCACTGTATTCTCTTCCGACGGTTAAAAACCGTCACATTAGAATCTAATGAGCATCGCGGTAACCAGATTTTCTTATAATGTTTCAATGATGTTAAGGTATGGCACAAACATTTAGGCCATCCTTCACTATGTGTCCTTAAGTCTTTTCAAAAAATGTAGAACTTCAATTTAATGAAACTGAGTTGTCCTTATATGATGCTTGTCAACTAGAAAAATTACATCAAACACCACTCTCTTACTCACATAATTCACCCCCTTGAATTAGTGCATTGTGACTTGTGGGACCCTTCACAATACTTGGAACAAATGGTTTTCATTATTACATAAGTTTTGTATATGATTATAGTCAGTATTCATGGATTTTTTCATTAAAATTGAAGTCTAGGGTTTAAACTATTTTTACACAGTTTGTTACATATATTGAAAGACAATTTAATTTTAAGTTAATATGCTTACAAACTGATTGGGGAGGTGAGTATCGACCTCTTCTTCCTTTCTTAACCACTCTTGGAATTTAATTTAGACACCCTTTCCTAGACACACCGATAAATTGAAAAAGTTGAAAGAAAATATAGAGATATAATAAAAAATGTCTTACCCTTCTATCTCAAGCTCAAATGCCTTTGAGTTTTTGGTGGGAAGCGTTTTACACCTCTACTTACTTGATCAATAGATTGTCCACTCCACGTTTATCTCACAAGACACTTTTTGAGCTTGTGTTTAAAAAAGCACCAAATTACTCCTTAATCAAAAATTTTGGATGCTCTTATTTTCCTTTTCTAAGATCTTATAGTAAACACAAGTTTAATTTTCATACTACTAAATATGTTTTTATAGGGTATAGTGACTCTCATAAGGGCTTTAAGTGTTTTGATCCTCAAACAAGTAAGGTTTATATTTGCAAAAGTGTGGTTTTTAATGAAAGTGAATTTCCATTTAACTACTTAAACAAACAGTCTCCTTCCAACTTATTACCTTTTGTTAGTCTTCTCCCTTTTTACAACTCCACCACCTCTTCAACAAGGTTTAGTCCATATTCAACACCTTTTGCAGAAGTGGTTCCTCAGCTCTTGTAACACCCCGATCTCCGAAGATTAAATATGCTTGAAATTTCAGACTTTAAAAATCCCAAATTCAATTGAACTCTAATTTGAGAAAATCTCCAAATTGAAAACTCTAATTTTACCCTAATTTTAACGTTAAATAGCGGAAGCATAAAAATATTTTAATAAAAAATTAACTCATTAATTTGAATTAAATGATTCATTAAACTGTAATAATGTCGAACACGAAAATATATAAAACATGAAAGTCAAACATGAAAATTCATAAAATTCCTGAAACAACAGTAATTAAACTGAAAATCTCTTTCTAACATCATATAATCATACATTATGAAATATCTTATATTTTCACTGTCTCTAGCAGTCTCTCGCTCATGTTGCTCGCCATCACCTGCAACATATTCATCTATGGGGGTGAGTATTAAAAATACTCAGTAAGTAAACTCACATATTAATAAGTTTTACATGACATAAATGTAAAAATATATCTCATGCAAATTTAATTTTACACATTCACTTGTCTATTAAATCACGTAAAAAATACTTGTAATAACGCACTGATTTCATGGTTAACATATAAATTGAACTTGTACTTATACTTGTTGATACTTATACTTGCTTGATCATAATTCGACTAGACATATCCCCCGATTAACAACCTAACCAGAACTGATTCAACTTGAATTTGTAACATGAACGTGAACATGACGGATTATGTGTCCTGAAACTTGATGTCACTTAAAGTTATCTGAACCTTAAGGATGCTAACATGAACATGGTGACACCCAACCATATAACTTGATAACATGACATGAACAATCTGGTTACTTGATAACAAAGGGAACTGACTAAGTCTACATCTTGTTTATTTAACACTTTACTTAAGTTGAAATTCATAATTCTCTTTATACATATACATGAGTAAACATATAACTTGTTCATGAACATAAACGATATAGCTATGACGTGTATAACTCAAAATATAATCATATATAACTTAGTAAATAATTTCATCATGATGAAAAAAACACTTGATCATAAGATTGAACATAAAAAGATTTCACATTATATATTCTACACTTGTAACATATGATCATAAAACAATTTCACATGATATATTTTACACTTATAACATATGAATCAAATTATTATGTAAATTCACTTACCTAGATTGCTACGAATTAAATTCAGCAACTATTGACATGAAATCCAAGGATCCCAGATCATAGAATATTCACATAATAACTACAATTATTTAGTTAGCTAGAGGGGGAGTGCGGTTGTGAACATGTGGAAACCTAACTGGGTGTAAATTGATCAAGTGGTTCAAATCGCTTCAACTATGTTCAGGTGGTCTGAACCGGTTTGATTATGTTATTTTGGGCCAGTTTGGTCTGGTCAGGTTGAACTGTTTTGGTCTGGTCTGACCAAATCAGTTTAGTTTGGTCTAACTGAATCGGTTCGATTGAACCGGTCTGGTTCAGATGACCATGTTCAAGAAAACGAGAGGAACATAGAGGGGAAGGAAGATGAAGAAGAGAGACATAATAGAGATGGGGAAGGAGATGAAGGAGAGAGAGAGAGACCGAGAGAAGAAAAAATAGAGAGAGAGATGAAGGAGACATAACAGAAACATAGGGGAGAGGGAGACGAAGGAGAGAGAGTGTGTGAGAGAGAGAGGGGGGGAGAGAGTCTTCATAACAGAAACAAAGGGGAGAGGGAGACAAAGGAGAGAGAGATAGAGACAAAAGAGACATAACAGAAACACAGGGGAGTGGGAGACGAATGAGGGAGAGAGAGTGAGAGAGAGAGAGAGAGGAGAGAAAGAGACTGAGAGGAACAAATAATAAAGACAGAAATAGAGGGGAAGAGGGAGACGAAGGAGATGGAGAGAGGCTGAGAGAAACAGATAGAAAGAGAGAGATTGAAGCTTACCAAAATTGAGCTTGCATGTGGTGCGATGACGATGCCAAAAACAGATACAATAGGATAGTAATTGCTGGAATTTGAAGAATAAAATTCAGATTTGGATGAATGTATATATAAACATAGAAATAGAAAATTCCTAAAACAGAAAAAGAGAGAATAATCATGAAGAAAGAGGAAAGAAGAAAGCTTATAGGAGGAGACCAACAATGGAGATGCAACCAAGAGGAATAAGAGACAGCTTGCTGGAAAATTAGAGAAGAAAAATTCAATTTGGTGCCTCAACGAATTAATCAAACTCTAAGTTGATTAGAGAAAGGATAGAGAAAATAAAATAGAAGAAACATGAAATCGTTTACCTTGTTCAATGCTATAGGGTTGCCCAAGCTGAAACGAAGAAGATGAAAGTGAAGAACATAGGCTCGTTGGAGAAGAAAATTGTAACAGAGAGGGGGAATAACAGTAAATAGGAGAATGGTTCGTGCATATAAAGAAAAAGATGAGAGGGGGGTTGTGGGTGGTTACTTATTTCAGATAAAAAAATGAGATAATGGTGGAAAATAGTTGAGTGTGATGTGAGTGAGGGTAAGATAATTACAACTCTACCCCTTAAAGCTTGGGGTAGTACAACTCTCTTCATCACATCTTCCAATTGAGTCTAATTCAGATAACATGTCCTCCCATTCTTCTCTATTAGTGACACCTAACACTCACTCCACTCACTCACCCACTTCACCCAACTCCACACCACTCATAATGTCCCTTTTCAGACTTCCCCTTTAGCCGTGACACCTCAGTACTCATCAGCATCCCAAACCTCTCCCCCTTTAACCGTGGCACCTTTAGCTTCTCAACCTCCCACACAACTTTCCTCTATTCCTTCAATTCCGCCATGTGTCACCTCCACACACCCTATGATCACACGATCTAAAAGTGGTATTACAAAACCAAAATTGTATTCTACTAATTTTCAAGATGACTCATTGGAACCCACCTCAGTTTCCAATGCTCTTAAGTGTCCACAATGGAAGGAAGCCATGAACAATGAATTTGCTGCTCTCATGAAACAGCAAACTCGGTCACTTGTCCCTGCCAAACCTGACATGAAAGTGGTAAAAAACAAGTGGGTGTTTCGTGTAAAACATAACTCTGATGGAACAATTCAGAAATACAAGGCAAGCCTTATTGCCAAAGGATTTCAACAAGTCCTCGGGATAGATTACTTCGAAACCTTTAGCCCCTTGATCAAACCATGCATCATTCGAGTGATCCTTACTCTTGCTGTCACAAGTGGTTGGGACATCCAATAAATTGATATCAACAACGCGTTTCTCAATGGCTTTGTCGAAGAAATAATGTATATGTCTCAACCACCTGGTTTTGAAGATGCTGCCAAGCCAAATCATGTCTTCTTACTACATCAAGCCTTACATGGATTAAAAATCACTCTCAAAGGCTGGGGTTTCGTCAATTCCACCTCTGATAGTAATCTGTTTATTAAACATTTTCACACTGACATTTTGCTAATTCTCATATATGTAGATGATATTTTGATAACAGGCAGCAACTCCAAGCATATTCGCAGCATCATCATTGCCCTTAACTGCAAGTTTGCTCTATACAATTGGTTATCTTAACTACTTTATCGGATTTGAAGCTTTTCGCAATGAACAAGGTCTTTTCCTAACACAATCAAAATGCATAGCAGACCTCCTTCACAAAGCTGTCTGATGCAATAAGCTGTCCAACCCAAATGTGCGAATCCACCAAGCTTTCGGCCTCTGGAACTCCATTCTCAGAACCAACTGTTTATCGAAGCATCATCGGCGCTCTTCAATACCTGACAATGACTCGTCCTGACATCTCGTCCGCAGTCAACAAACTCAGTCAATATATGTCATCTCCAGTAGCTCACTGCTCTGCCTGCAAACGTGTGCTACGGTACCTTAAAGGCACTACAAATCTTGGGTTACACTTTAAAGCCTCCTCCAAACTAGTTCTTGAAGGTTTCGACACCGATTGGGCGAGTTCTATCGATGTTAGGCATTCAACAAGTGGGTACTGTGTTTTCTTGGTGGGAACTTACTCAATTGGAGTTCAACGAAACAGCACATTGTCGCTCGTTCAAGCACATAAGTTGAATACCGCGCATTAGCTCTTGCCACCACTAAACTCATCTGGCATCGCTCACTGCTTCGAGAGCTGAATTTATCCTTATCCAGTTCCTCCGTTTTATGATGCGACAACCAGAGTGCAGGATACTTAACCTCCAATCTTGTCTTTCATTAAAAAACGCAACATATTGAAATAGATGCTCACTTCGTCCATGAGAAAGTATTATCCAAAAAGATTGAAGTTCGTTATGTTCCGACCACTGAACAAACAGCAGACATACTTACGAAGCCTCTATCTCCAACTCAATTTCTTTTGTTGCGTTCCAAGCTCAACTTGGTCTCATCCCCGTCTCGCTTGAGGGGAGGTATATCGTCATCATGGAAGACCTATTTCCCTTGCTGCATTGCTGTCATCATCCCGTGCTTCATAACAGCCATTTTTTGCTCTTTCATAACAATAGCTGTTATTGCTTTCTCTCTCCTTCTAACAGATTTTATTCTCTTTGTCTAGGTGTCATTCTCTTTGTACAGGTGCCATCTTTCTTCATTCATTGTTTTTAATGAGCTAAAGCTCCCCATTGTAATAACAACAATAATAGAATATTCAGAAATATTTGAAAACCCAGTTCTTTTTCGGTGGTGGAGCTAGTGGTTGAGGTGCTGTTGGATACAGTGCTCTCAGTATATGTGAGATAATTTTAATATAAAATAAATAAAATTATATTTTTTTTATAATTATTTTTTTAAATTGTTGTTGAATAATTTATATATAAACATCTGAAAATTTCATATTCATTAATGAGATTATGATATTGTATAAATATGAGATGATTAAGATCACAAGATAATAAATAAAATAGTCTGTAACATATTAAAGTATGAAATTTTTAATGAATGGTTGCTAGTACGGTTCACTAAGCATTTTGAATGCATGTGATCTAGATTCAGATCACTGATGTGGATAGACATATAAGTGAATGTATTTTATATAATTAGATTATATAAAACAAGACCGATGTAGATTTATATATTTATTAACTTATCATTTATCATAAAAATTTAATACACATCAAAACTAATGATCATATATAGATCAGTATGAATTATGAGTAGTCATAAACTTCTATACATGTTCACTGGATCTTTTGATTTACTCATTAAGGATTGTTTGTAAAACAGATTAGTGACTTTTGTTTTGAAAATTTAGTGATATGGATGGCTGAGAATATGATCTTACAAGATTTGAAATCCAAACTTTCTTAATGGATTATATATTGATTCTCTTAAATGTTAATTCTGAAACTGAATGATTATTGAACTCAAATTTATAATACGATTATAAATTGGCCGTTCACTAGTGAATTAATGGTACTTAACGATCACTAGATAATTAGAAGGGTAGAACAATAATTTTGATCAGCTCTAATTTACGAACCAATAATTGGAGGACAAAACTACATGAAGTAAGTATATCAATGGACAACACGAGAATACTCTGCAAATATATTCTCTAATTTCTAAGAGTGAAATTCCATAGTATAGTGGAGTAATAATTAAATTAATAAATAAAATTATTTAATTAAAGAGTTTAATTAATAATATGGTTTATTGGAGTTTAGAATTATGGGTCAATGGTCCCCAAGTCACTTCTATACTACACAATAAATGGTGTAAATATTTTAGGACATGAGAAAATGACTAACTTACGAAAGGAATTAAATTTCTAGGTCAAGTATATAATTATGGGTCAATGGTCTTCAAGTCACTTCTATACTACACAATAAATGGTGTGAATATTTCAGGACATGAGAAAATGACTAACTTACCAAAGGAATTAAATTTCTAGGTTAAGCATATAATTATGTGTAATTAATTAATTAATAATTAAATAATTAAATTATTTAATGTAATTTTTGAAAATTACAATTAAATAATAATGTTGATTAATTTTTTGTTGGTCGTTAGTGAGACAACATATCTGATTTTTGAAATTAGATAATGTAAGATTTTTATAACATAATAATTCAAAATTTAAATCAACTAAATCTATTATTTGTGAACTAAAAATAATTAGTTGATTGGAGTGATCAGACAAGTTAATTTTGAATTAATTAATATCCTGAATATTTATCTGATTAAAATAAATAATAAATATAGAAAATTGTCATGTTGCATATTTGACTACCACATGTCAATCGCTGATTTTGAGGCGCTGAGACTCTTTATCGGCACTGCGGTGTTGCTCAAACTACAGTGAGTCCCACTACAATGTCAAATTTCTAATGATTTATTATTTTTAAAAACCCTATATCTAAGAAGTCTTAACCTAGAATATATATATATATATATATATATATATATATATATATAATATTCTATTGGCATGCTAAGAGATAACACAGAAATCTTATCAATTAATCGTTCATCGAAATTCTGTAAATTCTTTAATTCTCTCTCAGAGTTTTGTCTCACAATAATCATTCTCCAAATCTCTAGATCTCATGTGTTGACTATATTTAGAGATAGAAACGAGACTTTGTTTTATTATACTTGCCCACACATGTCCTATTGTGTTTGAGAATTGACTTGGAAGATCTTGATGTGGATCTCGCAGTCTGTTGTTCGTGGGATTATAAGTTCGTTGTTTGCAAGGACGTTTGATAAGACTACAAGATGTATAAATATATAATGGATTCGATAAGAAAAAATATTTTTCTTTGATTTTTTTTGAAACCGTGGCGTCTTAATTATTTTTGTTTTCAATCGATAAAAGCTTTATTTTTTTAAAGCCACGTCTCCTCCGCCTGACGTCACCGATTCCAATGGGTACTCCGTATAAGTCAAGATAAAGAGTTCTATATTCTCTTCGTTGTTCGTTTGGTAGGTATTTTTATTGTTATGACTGATGTATATTTTTCAATGTTTAACTATTCTGCTACTCCTTTAAGATTAGATATATTTTGTTGGTAATTCTATATTTTTTCAATTGGTCTCTTGATCTAGAACTATATTGTTTTTCTTGAAATGAAATATTTATTTTATTAAAAAGAAAAGTCATGCACTTTTTCCCAATTAAAAGGGGGTCCTTAATGGGAATCCGATGGTTGTTTAGATGAAATGCAATTCATATATTTGGTACAATCAAAGAATGGGACCCAATGCTCATGGATTCACACATTCTCCCATCAGTTATTATCATTGTGGGGGGTTCATTTAAAAATTTGACCTTAAATGTCATTAAATTCTTATATTTTTTTATTCAATCGATAATGATCGGTGAATTTTGAATACCCTTTGAAGAACTAAAAAGCATATTAATATTGGAACCTATATATAATATATCTCTGACATGAGTTTGATTTTTTATAATCTATTGTTGAGGATAAACATATTCTTAGACTTTATTCTATGTGATAAGTTTAGTTTCTGTCTTGATATTTTTATGGTAAGATATGATATAGATGTGATATGAATGATCTACAATAGTATATTTTGATGAATTTATGAAGTAAACTAGCTATGATTTGTCAATTCAATTTTCTTAAGTTTTTGGGAAGAATGATCATCTTATAAAAATAATTAGCACTCCTAACAAATAATAACTGCTAATATAGTATGACTATTTATATTATATATTAACTGAAATAACTAATAGTCCAATAAGTTTACGATTACGTTTAAATTATCTAAATTAAAAAGACAACCTGTTATTGTAATTGTGGGCCCACTAAGAGCTTTAAATACGAGAAATATTCATCAAGTGGGGGTCCGACATTACTCAGAAAGTGCACGTGCATTTTGCAGTTTTCACCTTTCTTCTCTTATCGTGCACTCCATATCTTCATGTCTATGTAATTTGCTCATTTCTCCATTTCCATTTCCGTCCATTCGACTCCTCGGTTACGCGGCAATCTTATCTCCGACTCCGACTTCAGTAGCAGTCACCGAATCTAATCCCGAAAACTAGTTTATTATTTTTAATTTCCGAT
This sequence comes from Datisca glomerata, assembly GCA_003255025.1. Taxonomy (NCBI): domain Eukaryota; kingdom Viridiplantae; phylum Streptophyta; class Magnoliopsida; order Cucurbitales; family Datiscaceae; genus Datisca; species Datisca glomerata. The sequence continues at coordinate 121,221 of QANY01005609.1, read as the reverse complement.
TTTACCCCCCTCCGAATATCAAAATCGAATCCATAGTTTTTTTTTCAAATTCCTCGTTCCTTTCAAAATTTTGTCTTCTTCTTCTTCAAACCCTACGCTTTTATGCATAACCAGAGACATCAAATCGAAAACAACTGGTTCTGTAATCCTATATCCATTAACTCACTTAGTTTTTCACTGTTTTCACTCCGGAAGATCAGATCATGAGCTACCTCAGCAGAATCGAGCTAATTGAGCCCTACTTAAACAATTGCCCCTCGTGGTTTCTCAGTGAGACCTCCATTTTCGCTCCCAAAGCTCTTGGTTTTCCCTTCCCCTCGTTTGTTGGTGAGGACGACGACCTCAGCTTCGCTCTGGACTTGTTAAGCCCAAAGCATAAACCGTGTGATGTCTTTGATTCGGTTACCGATCTGATCCGGATCGATGATATACCATCGTTTACGTCTTACAGGCGGATTCAGCGAGTTGAGAGACTCGGAGGTGACGTTTTGCTGCGGAGGTTGAGTGATCGAGTGAGCAAATTGGAGTCACGGTTTGATCGGCTTCTCAGTGCGAAGACTAGCAGAGGTGGTGATCGGAAGTATACCTGGACGACGGAGATCAAAGGACCGGAGGAGTACGGTGTTGATCGGAAGTACAGCTGGACAGCCGAGATCAAAGAAGGAAAGAAGGAAAAGAAGGATAATAAAAAAGGGGGGATTGAGAAGAACTATAAATTGACGGCTGAGATTAAAGAAAAGAGCAAGGACGGTCCGATTCTTCGGAAATACACGTTCAAATCATCGACTGGTGATGCAGGTGAGAGGGGTGAGTTAAAGAAGGGAGAGAAGGAAAAAGAGAAGAAGGAGAAGAAGGGAAAGAAGGCAGAGAACTGCACGCGTTTGGTTGAGATTGAGGAGCCTGATAATCATGGGGTTGAGATATTGAGACAGGTACATACTAAATCTACATTTTAAACCTGATTAAGCTACGCATTTCTACCATCTTAATACATATCTAGGTGCACACATTTTGGTTAATGAATTTTTACGTATGTATACTTGTGCCATTACTGTATACAACAGATTCATACTTGTTATTGATGAATTAAAGTTAATACTTTGTGCTTTGGTTTGGAAAGCGAATGCTTCCGTCCTGGTTAAGTGTTAGCTTCTAGCTTTTTATACTGTAAAAGAATTAAGTCGCGGCGTTTTGTAGCTGTAGCTCGAATGAAATATACATCTTCAATATAACGGGGAATTTCCAGCACAAGCCACAAACATATCTGAAAATTGGAGTGCCACTAAATTTATATCTCCTTTTTTTGCGGTCCAAAAGATTAACTTTTAGTTTTCTCTGTAAAAAAGATTTCTTTCTCCCTCTATTGGTCAATTGAACCGGATTCTCTACAATCACACCAAATATATAATTTTAATCTTGAAGAATTTCAGTTGATTATGTCTTAGTTTTAAGTACATAAATTTATCTAGGTGATTGAAAGTATTACAAGTAGTTCTGTTGATCATTTCATTATACTGATACCTTGTGTTATCTGTTATGGAGGAAGGCTTTTGCCAGGAGAGCTGGAGCTATTGAAAATGTAAAGGGGAAAAGGAAGGAATTATCTCCTCAAGATGCAGCAATGGTGATTCAGCTTACTTTCAGGGCTTACCTTATTCGTCGATCACAGGCTCTTCGTGCCCTTAGAGATCTGGCTATTGCCAAGACAAAATTGAAGGAGCTAAGGGGATTGTTCAATAACTTTGCCTATCGTAGACGGATATCGCGTGATGCGGAGGAACGTCAGAGGTTCTCTGAAAAAATTATTGTCCTGCTCCTTACCGTTGATGCTATCGAGGTGAGATAATCATTCTATTTGTGTATTAATGATATTTCCTTGGAGAATCATTTCTTTAATGTTGATTCATCAAGTAATTGGTAAAACAACCCTGAGGGCCTTCACGTGATTTAAGTGTTTCCTCTATGTTGATTGAATCCACATTATGAAGGGAAGGTTTTCCTGTGATGAACTCGTGCAATTGGTATCCTGAAAGTCCTTCATATTATGTTAATGCATTATAATATCCGTATGATTTGAAAAAAATAGATTTAATTATTTACTAGAGAATTTGGAGTGAAGAACTTGGTATCTAGCAGATCATAGTTGTCCCATGGCCTACCTACAGTCCTCTCGTACTTATGTGATCATAAAAAATACAGTTTGAATGGCATGGTTGCATGGTTTCATTCAATTTTATGTCCCGTTGTCAAACTTTTCGTCGGTTATTGTTGCTTTCTCTTTGTAATCCTTTTGTTATCTTTGTAGAAATATATTAACTTCCGGTATTTTTTTTTACATTTGTTGAAACAGTTGAATATATTGGCAAAAATACTTTTATGTAACTGGAAGCTATTTAGCAACACTCTGATTCATTAAACTGTTTTCAAGCAAAACACTCCCAAACTCACACTCATAAATTACCCTTTTTTACTTTTTTCCAGGGAGTTGATTTGATGGTACGAGGTGCAAAGAGGTCGATGGTAGACGAGCTAGAAGCCATGCTAGATGTAGTGGACCCCCACCCTGCAGGGAAATCACTTTCCATGAGGAGAACATTTGATATGCCTAATGGTGACATCAATAAAGAACTTGCTGCAGGTGTAGCTCAGGTTGTCCAAATGCTCAACGAGGAAGAGAATAGCTCCAGCACCATTGAAGCATGCTTGTGAGAAGATCATATGAAATTGTAGCTTAGCCGAGGAGTTTTTTCGACCCACTTTACTGGTATTTTCTTCAGTGAGAATCTAGCTTTTAAATCTTCGAATATTTCTCTTTCAGTAATTTCCTTACTTTGTTAAACGTTCTGTTTCATGTTTGTGCCTTTTAACTTGTCAAACATATTCTGTATCTTCTGAAGTACTATGGTTAATTGCAGCTGCTGTTTTGTGTTTATCTTTTGACCACAACTTATGGCGAAGCACTGGTCACAGTTTATAAATATGTTCTAATATTAATACAAAAACTATCTATTTTCTATTCCAAAACAATATTCTGTACAAACTGGAAGTCATCTTAATATTTACATGATTTGAGTAATATCTTAATGTAGTTTAACTATTGGATTTGCTTGGCTACGCTAGGCATATTTTCAAAACCATCCTTTCAATTTTGTCGCAATACACAGATTATAGACCCCTCAGTTTTGTTACTTAATCAATGACACTCGCTTTGTCAATTTGGCCTCTATTTGAGAAAATAAGCACCTCCCACGCGTTGGACTCATATCTTTTATAAAATTACTTTTTTTTATAGATAAAGTTGTTGATGATAGATGCTTTCAAACATTCCACTTACGTTAGCATCTCCTTAACACACTCTTATACGTTGACATTTCCTTGATATTTTTTATTTTATGTATTTTTAAAATAAAATAAGAAGTGTCAATAATTAATAACAGAAAAAATTAGCGAGGATCTGTGACATGCATTAAACAAATAACGGAAATTGTATCAAATAACAACTTTTACAAGTCCTATCAAATTAATATCAACCTTCTTAAATTGTTAGAAGTTTGTCAACCTTATATGGAACTTTCTAAATTAGATTGTTTTACCTTATAGTGTAGTGTTCTTAAATTAAGGTGTTTGATCGTCATATTTATTACGTTTTTTTACTTACATATTTTTTATTAGTGTTTTATTAATATATATTTAAGGTTGCTATTATTTCTAAATTTAAATTAATCTTTGATTAATGTTGGTATCAATATCATCCTTATATGCAAGTTAATAATTTCATTATTTTACCATTAAGGTAGTTTTTATTGTTATGGTTATTTTACCTTAATTAATATTTTCATTATAATATTTAAGGGAGTTTTCGTTGATGTCTTGTTCTAAACCTTTGCCATCCCTTACGTACATTTGATTATCTCACTCATTTTTTAGTGAGGACTGAATATATAGTCTTAGGATGTTCTTAAATCGCCATGAGTGTATCTTTCGTGAGAGAGTGGAAATCGTTTGAGGTGTTAGACTATAGAGGTGACAACTTTACCGTTTTACACTGGGCTGAGAGAGGCATGGGAAAAACAAATCATCTGTCTCTCTCTGAGTGAAAAAGAAGTTAAATGGGTGTAAAGATTCTAAACAAGGTTGTGAAAGGGAAGACTGCGTTTTGGTGGTTCTTAGACGTTTGAAAGTTGCGTATGTCCTAAAAGGTCAACAAGCATGGAGCGTTCATGGTAATCGAAGCTTGCTCGAATGGAAAATGCCATTCCATCTCTATTTCGGGAGTAGATTCAAAGGGGTCGGAAAATGGGTAGCATGGAGGTTGAACTCTTTCATCTCGAAAAAAGAAGCTTTCATTAAACCTGGAGTCTCATTTGCAGACGTTGTTGAATCTATAGACAAGAAGGCTGGGAGGATTCACAAGTCTAAGGAGCAAAGCCATGAGTCCAGAATAAACCCAAAGTCTTCAATGGAGGTTGTGCTGAATAGATGTTTGCTTGGACGGGTGACCTCAAGACTCGGGACCTCATCAGCGTTTCTCTTCAAGCTTTTTCTTAGAAAGTATCCTCTAAGTGGACTGCTAAAAGTCCAGCTTATGCAGTATGAGAAACATTTGTTTGAGTTTTGTTCCCACTCGGCAGCGGCGAAATTCATCGGCTCCTTCAAGTTCGAAGGCACTTCCATGGAGATGAAATGGTGGACCCCTTCTGAAGGTTGTATCGTGGAACAACGTTATGGAGATTGTTGTTGGATAAAAGCCCACGGGATACCTCTACACTTATGGGATTACAAGACATTCAAAACCATCGAAAACAGGTGCGGTGGCTTGCTGAGAGTGGATATCGTCACTGTCAATCTTAGAGAATTACGTTGGGCAAGGCTTTTAGTGAGAATGAGTAAGGAGAATTCAGAGTGCTCAATTCCGAAATCAATCAATCTGTATGCCGAAAAAATCATTTTCTCAATCCCGATTAAGGAAGAACGAGGAGCTATGGCGCTGGACAGGAGTAAACCTAAGCATGTGGTCTCGAAGAAGAAGACTATGGCTTCTCACACGTCTGAGGCGTGTGGCTCTAGGGGAAACGATCACATTTTAAATTTTAAACATCTGGACAACGGACACATGGCTAAGGTGGCTGGTACGCGTCAGGTGGAAAATGGGCTTGGTAAGTCTTAACGCCACAATTAGCCCACTGATGAGAATCTCAATTCACGGGCCCTCTCTTCAATTAACAATTGACCCCAAAAAGTATGGTTTGTTAAATCTAATAAGAGTTTTTCGAAATCTGAGGTTCGGGCTCCATCATCAGCTAAACAGACCCGAATCCCTAACTGCTTTGCTGGAGTCCAATGAATTCGGTCGCATGCTGAGGGCGAATGCAATGGTTCGAAGGGATTTTGGGACAGTGAATCAGTCGAAACAGAGGAGTACAGGGGGGATTTTCGGGTGGATTTTTTTTAGGAAAACAGACCCAGCAAACGATTTCGACTTGGGGGAGATGAATGAGATGCAGCTGTAGATGGTCCTTTTCCAATCAAGATGGGAGACCAGATGCAACGAATTAATTTCGGGTGAAGAGTTTCCTGATTGGTGCAACCCACGTCCCTGACAGCTCTTGAACCGAGTGAAGTTCCGAAGGTATTTGATGAAGACGTTAAGGCTGTAAAAGACCAGGAAGTTTCGGGGTGGGTGCTAAAAAATTGAAATTTTTGTCTAAATTTATAGGGGTACCGGTTAATGGGTTTGAAGATAGAGCTAAAGCTCTCTTTGGAGACATAGAAGACTGATGGAAGCAACGGGGTTCCCCGCAACGCCGCCCTAGGGCCCCCAGAAGAAAAATGGTTAACGAGCTCAAACGATTGCAATGGACTGTGAATTACGAAAAAGGGAAGGGTAGAAGCAACAACAAAATGTTTGAGGGGCATGGTTTATCTATTCGCCCATTATCTTTATGAAGCTTTCGATTCTGTCTTGCAACATAACGGGCTTGAACGATTTGGACAAAGTGCCGTTATTAAAAAATTGGTCAAGTATTGGAACCCGGAGATCATCTGTGTTCAGGAAAAGAAGCTAGAAAAAATAGATATCTGCCTCTTCAGTAGTGTTGGGGTAAAAAGGGAGGTCAATGGCTACATCTAGAATCTGTGGGCAGGGCAGGAGGTATCCTGATCTGCTGGGACAGGGATAAAGTGGAAATGGTTAGCTCTATGAAAGGTTCTCACTTCATCTCTATCTTATTCAGGAACGTAGAAGACAATTTGGAGTGGGTTTTTATTGGAGTTTATGAGTCGTGTCGTGATGACTTGAGGGACGTTTTTCTCAGCGAGCTGACTTCAGTAAAAGCTTTGTGGAGTCATCCTTGGTGTATTGGGGGAGACTTCAACCTAGTCAAGCACCTTGGAGAATGGTCAAATGGGGAATCTTTTTCTGCGGAGATGGCTGATTTCTCTAATTTCATTAGCTCCAATGGCTTGCTGGATATTCACATGGAAGGTGAGCAGTACACTTGATCGAACTATCGGTCATGTTCCAGGCTTTATAGTTTTTTGGTCTCTTATGATTGGGAGGAAGTCTTTAACGACCTAAGGCTGTAATGTCTCCCAAGGGTGGTGTCTAATCACTCGCCTATCCTTTTATCGCACGGGAATTTAGTTGACCGCAAAACGCCTTTTCCGCCTATCCTTTTATCGCACGGGAATTTAGTTGACCGCAAAACGCCTTTTCGTTTCAGGGCATGTGGTTTCATGAGGAGGGCTTCATGGAGTTCATTCGGCTCAAATGGTCCTGTTATACTGTGAATGGGAGTGCATCATTCGTTTTAGCTTAGAAGCTCAAGCTCCTTAAGGCTGACTTAAAGCAATAGAATGTTGACACTTTTGGCAATATGCTAGCCAGGAAAAGAGCATGGATGGAGGAGATCCAAAATCTTCATGTGGAGGGCCAAAATGAGGGTTTATCTCAAGACAGGGCGATTTTGAGAAAAGAGGCAAGGAAATTTGAACAGGACCATCATGGATGAAGAGACCATTGGAGACAAAAAATCGAGAGCCTTATGGCTAGCCCAAAGAGATCGTAATTCTAAATGCTTCCATGCTATTACCTGAGCTCATAGACGCCATAATCACATAAGTAATATTAAGATTGGGGGGAGAGTTCTCTCTATCGAGGATGAGATTATTGAGGGGACTGTGGAGATTTTTAAAGATCTCTTCTCGGAAAAACACTGCTGGAGGCCCAAAACTGATGTGCTTTCTTATCCCTCCGTGTCTAGGGAAGAGGCAAGCGCTTTTGAAGCTAATTTCTCGGAGGACGAAATTTGACATGCCCTTAAATCCATGGAAGGAGAGAAAGTGCCTGTACCATATGGCTTTCCCTTGACTTTTTTTCAGAAGTGTTGGGATATTATCAAAGTGGAGGTAAATGCTACCTTTTTGGTCATTATTCCAAAGAAGAAAGGTGCTGCCAATATAAAGGACTTTAGACCTATAAGTCTAGTGGAGGGTTGGTACAATTGCTATCTGAGATTCTGGCTATTCGACTTCGGTCGGTGATTCATAAGCTGCTTACCGAAGACCAGCACGCTTTCGTCCGAGGTAAACAAATCCTAGATGCGTTCTTGATAACTAACAAATGCATTGATGAGAGAGTTAGGAGCAAAAAGGCGAGGATCGTGTGTAAGCTTGACATTGAAAAGGCATATGATCATGTTAATTGAGAGTTTCTCCTTTATGTTATGGTAAGGATGGGATTCAGGGAGAAATGGAGAGGGTGGATGAAGACTTGCTTCTCCACTACCATGTTTTCAGTTATTATTAATGGAGTTCCGAGAGGCTTCTTCGCCCCTTCCAGAGGACTTAGACAAGGTGACCCTCTGTCTCCCTTTTTGTTCATATTGGTGATGAACACTCTTAGACGGTATACTCACAAAGCAATGGAGGGCAACCTCATTTCGGGTTTTTCAGTTTTGGGGGGGTGGGGGGACTGCTAGGGCTATTACCGTAGCACATATTATGTTTGCGATGACACTATTATTTTCTGTGACGCTAGCCTATATGAACTATTGAATCAGAGATGCATTCTTCTTTTATATGAGGCAGTTTCAGGGCTCAAAATTAACCTTAACAAGAGTGAAATCATAAAGATCAGCGAGTATTCTCACCTAGATTCGCTGAGGCAGATACTTAATTGTAATGTGAGAAGCTTTTCGTTGTCCTACCTTGGTTTACCTTTAGGGGCCAAGGCGAAAAGCAAGCAAGTCTTGGAGCTGGTTGTTGAGAAATTTAATGCCAAGCTAGCTTTGTGGAAAGGGCAATACCTTTCAAAAGGGGGTAGGGTTACGCTTGTGAAGAGTGTATATTCGAATCTGTCAACTTATTTCCTATCTTGCTTCCCTATCCCGATTACTATGGTTTCTACTTTGGAGAAAATTATGAGGGATTTCTTATGGAACAAGTCTAATGAAGAAAGGAAGTTTCACCTTGTCTCTTAGCAGAAAGTTTGCCGGCCCTTGAAGCGTGGGGGTTTAGGCATCCGGAATATCAGATTATTCAATCATGTTGTTCTCGCAAAGTGGTTATGGCGGTTTTCGCAAGAACATCACAGCCTTTGGAGAAGGATCATAGTGGCCAGGACGAATGACAATCAGAGAAGTCGGTTCCCTTCTTCTGTAGCCGCCAATCAAGCTTCCCTTTTATGTGAAGCATCTGTAGATGCTGGGACTCTTTCTCTAAGCACATCTTCTTCCAAGTGGGTGATGGCCTAAGAGCTTTTAGCTGGACGCCTGGTGCTCCAACATCTCTTTGGCTATCTTTCATCAAACCATCTTTAGCATGGCTAGGAACAAATCTGCCATGGTGGGAGATTATCTGGACTGCTCTAGCAAGGATACTTGTTGTAATATACACCTCAAGAGAAACGTAAATGATTGGGAATTACAGAAGTTGCAAGGCCTTTATAATATTATTTATGCTTATCACATAGTGAGAGGGGAGGAGGACTTGGTCGGTTGGATAGAGTTGGGAAACTCCTCCTTCTCGAAGAGTTTTTATATGTTGTTAGTTTCCAATGGCGAAGGAGAAGACTCTTTTCCGTGGAAGAGTATTTGGAAATCGAAAGCCCACCAAAATTTGCTTTCCTCTTGTGGAGTTCTGTTTAGAACTCTAACTCAACTATTGACAACTTACAGAGGAGAAGTTTGAGTACTTCAAATAGATGTGTTTTGTGCAAGAAGATAGAAGAGTCAAATTTCCATGTTTTTATCATTGTCGTTCTCTTAGGAGCTTTGGGGGAAGTTGTTGGATAGTCTTTCCATGAAATGGACAATGTCTAGCTCTATCATGAATCTGGTTTTTAGTTGGCAGCATCTCAATGGGGGTTCATTAGATAGTTCTTTTTGGGTGGCTCTCATTCATGTTTTTTTTAGGTTATTTGGCATGAAAGGAATATGAGGGGTTTTTAGGGGATTGCAAATCTTTTTTGTAGAGTCTTCCTTTTCTTCACTTGTATACTTAAAGAATGGGTGGATGTTCTATTTCATGGTTTAGATTTTGAGAAGGACTGAGTGAATGGATTACATGTTTTTTGTTCATATCAATCTCCTAGGTTATAATTACCCTGGCTCGGGGTTTTGTTTCTAATACATTTCTTACTTGCCAAAAAAATATTTAAGGGAGTTTTCTTTTTGGATTTCAATCTTTACTACATTTCTGATTTTGTTATTTTTTATTTCTTTTAAATCGGTCTCATCTTTTTTAACTTCTCATTGATGTTTTTTTTTTCTTTTATTTTATCAATTTTCTCAATTTTCAAGTTCTAGATGAGAGTGTCATATATAATATTTAACAAGATGAAAGTAAGTATTCTAATTCATCTTTTTTTTTGCCGATTTCATATTTTCTTTCAATTTTCTGCATGGTTCTATTGATTTAAGTTCCTTTCATTTTCCTTCGTTTTTTTTTCTGATTGTACGTTCTTGAAGATGTTTTTAATGTTTAATTTTTGTTATTGCTTTTTAATAAGATGTTTTTAAAGTTTATCTTTTAAGTTTCCATTTGTAAATTTCATCTATAGAATGAAAATTGCCATATTGAACCTCATAAATAACATACAAAACATAATTAACAAAAACAGTCAAGTGGACAAATCTATTGTATGGTTTCAATCATCACCTATTAGCTTGCATAAATATATTTCTTGTAAACTATGTTATTCAATATCTTCATTGTAAATCACAAGTTTTATACTTTGAACAATTATACTGACATATGTATATGGATATACGTAAAAATTTGTGGGTAATAATTTGATATTTTTATAAGTAATCTTCATTATGGAAATGATGATATTCTTTGTAAATCACCGTTATAATATACTAAAATAATAATAGTGATAGTTGTATATAACCATTGATATATATCAATTTGTAAAGCATATTAGACTTAAATAGTTACAAAAAAATAATTTATCAACAATAAAATTGATATGCTATAACGTTTAGCAATGTCAATTATTATTTACTTCGATATACAAGTTTCTACTATCAACTTCCTAATGTTCAAAATGATGATAAAAGCAAGGATAAGAAATATCTTGACAAATCAAAATATCCAACAATCTCAAAAGTGTGAGAAATGAGGCAATCAACAAGTGAAAAATCTATAAATGAGAAAGTTAATATGTATGTAAATACATGTAAATAAGAACTAGCTAATTGTATTTGTGAAAAGCTGATAAAATGTTAATTAAAATTATATATAAATAGATGTACATAATTTACATAATTTATAATTGTTATACTGTGAATAACATTAAAATTATACAAGATTAACATTGTCAAGTCATTCGCGTACACAAATTATATTTACCATACAAAAAATCTCTCATTAAATGTATGTAAATATTGGTGCGGTTGTCATTTTTCATACTTTAATCACAATAAACAAAAAAAAACTAATAATTAGTCTTAGGTAGTTACGTTTTTAATGGGTAGTTATTGCATTTAAAATTGGAACCAAATATAATCTAAAGAGATTCTTGTTTGTGATTTGCGAAATTTTGGTTTTCTTTTGGAATTTTTTTTGTTCAATATTTTTCGGTTCCAAATTTTAAGTCCATCCTTTACTGGTTCATTAAATCACTTATGACATTTGAATGTTAAACTCTCTATTTTTAAGTAATTAAAGTAATGCAAAAGGGAATTTACGGTATACTATAAATCTGGATATTTTTAAAAGTTGACAAAAATATAATATTTTAGAACTCTTGACAAAAATTTAATTAGATACATTACATTGTCTTTTTAACTCAAAATCCCAAACCCAATCTTCAATATAAAAATCTGATCAAGTTTGTTAAACCTCCAATCCCTTTTAGGATATTGCCAATGAATGCTTTTAATAACTTAAATGGTAAAATTCAATGGGAAATGCTAGCAGAAATGTAAATCTTTATATCAAATTCAAGTTATACAACGGGTTGTTGATCTTTAAACAAGAGCACCTAACCCACGTCCAAATTAACCATCAAATTTCTACTTTTAGAATGAGTAAGGGTATTATTTGTAAATATATACCCTTTACAACTTTTATATATAAATCTATACCCATTTTTTAAATATAATAAATCTATATCCCGGCCCACAAAATCCAATAAAAAATTATTCATTTCTGTTCTAAGTGCAGCTATCAAATCAACACCCATTTCTCCATTTTTGTCTTCATGTATATTCATCTTACACATTGCTTCCTCTTGTATTGTTTCTTCTCTACTCTTCAACGAAGTTTGCTACCTGAGTCGTTCTCAGCAAGACGATGACGTATTCTTCATCTTCTTATTCTTCAGCAAGACGGTGACATATTCTTCATCTTCTTCTTCATCTTTTTCTTCTTCTTCTTCATCATCTTCTTCTTCTTCTTCTTCTTCTTCTTCTTCTTCTTCTTCTTCATCTTCTTCTTCTTCTTCTTCTTCATCTTCTTCATCTTCTTCATCTTCTTCATCCGCTCCTCCTCCTCCCGCTCCTCCTCCCGCTCCTCCTCCTCCCGCTCCTCCTCCTCCCGCTCCTCCTCCTCCCGCTCCTCCTCC